>JAJIBD010000257.1:0-35949 GCA_021461705.1 Cryptotis parvus
AAAATAAACAACTGGATTAATGTTTCTACACAAAATTTTTTTTATTTTTTCTTTCATTTTTGGGTTTTTTGGGGGAGTCACATGCAGAAATGCTCAGGGGTTACTCCTGACTCTGCACTTAGGAATACTCCTGGCAATGCTTGGGGACCATATGGAGACCGGATTCAAACCCAGGTTGGCAGTATGCAAGGCAAATGCCTTACCCGCTGTACTATTGCTCGGTCCTTACACAACTTTTGTAATGGAAGACCAAAGTAAGTCACCAGAAAAATCAGGTTATTCAAACTCAATACTTAGAAGATACAACTTAGACCAGTGATTTGATCAACTCAATATTCTACAAATAATTCACTGGAAGAAATGTTTTCTCCAGGAAGAATCAACTTCTCTATTTTGATTAATTCTTCCCAAGTAGTACTATCCTGGTTCATGCAGTTCTAAAATAATCAAAAGGATTGTCCTTCAGAGAGATACAAGTATATAATATAATTATTTGTTTTGAGTACCTACCAAGTTCTAGGCACTGTTATTAAGCTACTAAGACTGAGCATAATGAAACTTGGCTTATACTCTGAAGGAGCGCAGTGCAAGTTATTTTATTAAATTCCAAGATCCAATAGAAAACAAGGAAATTAAATTTGATAGGGAAACTAGATGTCTAATTTATTCTAAGTCAAAACTTTACTTGTTACTATTTAATGTTTTCTAATAAGATATAAACTCTCAATCATACCTAAGTATAATGACTTAATCTCAAAAAAGATGTGAAAAATATTCATTACATTTGAAATTAAAATAGAAGATATATATATATATATATATATATATATATATAGATATAGATATAAACTGAATTAGGAATTTTACAAATTTATTTTTAAAAGACTACATCCCTCTAAGAAAGTTTTATATATCTATTCTAAAACTAAATTTATAACAAACAAAATTTCAGTAGTAGAAAATTAATAAAACACGTAATTTTCATATATATATATAGTCTGAAGATTAGAAACAAAACAAACAAAGGACTAAAGCAAAAAGTCCAGCGGGTAGGGCGTTTGCCTTGATGCAGCCGATGACCAGGGGTTCGATCCCTGGAATCCCCTATGGTCCCCATACAGTGCCAGGAGTAATTTCTTGAGTGCAGAGCCAGAAGTAATCTCTGGGCATCGCTGGGTGTGACCAAAAAATTTTAAAAAAAACATATCAATCACTATTAATTAACATCAAATTACAAGTCGCTGCCAGAACAATTAGGCAAGTAAAAAAAAGGGTATCCAAATTAGAAAGTAAGAAATAAAATGTCATTCTCTGTAAATGACATATTACACCCAAAGTTCCCTAAAAACTACACAAAAAACTGAGAAATAATAAATGAATATTTTACAAAAGCTGTTAAGTTGTAAAAGGTACAAAGGCAATATACAAAAAAACTTTGTATACTTAAACGGAAGGACTGAACTAGCAGAAAAAGAAATTAGGAAAGATATTTCATTTTCAATCAACCACAAATAATAAAATACCTAAGAATAAATCTAATCAGGATCATGTGAATGAATCTGCGTACTTTGTTTGAAACCTCTAAGAACACTGCTGAAAGAAATGTAAAAACTCACAAGAAACAGAAAGCTATTCTGCACTCATAGATTTCAAAATATACTGCTAAAAACTGGACATCTTACCTGATGTCAAAAATAGTTTTAATGTAACACAACTATCAAAATATCAAATGCATTTTACAGAGAGTTAGAGCGAAAAATTTATAAAATTTCTATGAAACAAAAAATAGTCTTAAATACTCAAATTAAAACTGGAAAAAAGAACAAAAATAAAGGTACACTCCCTAATTTCAAATTGTACCATAACACTAGAGTAATAAAAGTATGATATTTGCATCAAAATAAGCACATAGAAAATATAATTGGTATCAGATATAAATTTATTCGTGAACAACAAACTATGACAACATGGCCAGGGTATTTCAAAAGGAGATAAGGAAAGTATCTTCAAGTAATGAAATATATATATGTTTTCTTGAAAAAAAACTAGGCATCCGCATGCAAAAGAATGAAACTGATTAATATCACATACAAATATAAATTCAAACTTAATAAATAACCTAAAAACAATATCTGAACCCATAAGCAATATAAAAGAAAAACGTTGGTGATAAATTATTTTACATTTATCCTAGAGATATCTTGATATCTTTATAAATTGCTCTTCAACAGCAGGGTAATAAAAAGCAAAAATACAAAAAAAAGGGGGCTATATCAAACCAAAGAGCTTCTACAAACAAAATGTCACAAAGAAACAGAAAGGCACAGAAAGGCAGTCTACAGCATGTAATATAGTACTAGCAAACCATATAGCAATCTCTCCAAAATATATAAATAGAATCAATCTCTCTTTCTCTCTCTTTCTCTCTCTTTCTCTCTCTCTTACAAACACACATGCACCCTGATTATTTTTTAGAAACACGGGCATGAGTAGAAGACCTAAATAGGTATTTCATTAATGAAGACATTCACATAGCAAATCTAGATAGCAAATCCTTTTTTTAAAATTTTTTTTTGTTACTGTTGTTGTTAGAGAAATAAAGCTACCATGAGGTTTCACCTCATATCTGCTAATTAGAATGACTAAGAAAGCGACAAGAAACAAGGATGTAGGGACAGAAATCCTTGCATATAACTGTGAGAATATAAATTGGTCAACTACAAGGGAAATGTAGGGAGACTCTTCAAAAACTTAAAGCTGGAATTATCGTAAAGTCCAGTAATTGAAATTCTATTTCCGAATATTTATTCAGAGAATATAAAAAATACTAATTGATAGATAGACAGACAGATGATGGATAGATAATAGAAAGATGATAGATAGACGATAGATAGATAGATAGATAGATAGATAGATAGATAGATAGATAGATAGATAGATAGATAGATAGATAGATAGATAGATAGATAGATAGATAGATAGATAGATAGATAGATAGATTAGATAGACAGACAGACAGACAGACAGACAGACAGACAGACAGACAGACAGACAGATAGATAGATAGATAGATAGATAGATAGATAGATAGATAGATAGATAGATAGATAGATAGATAGATGATAGATAGATAGATAGATAGATAGATAGATAGATAGATAGATAGATAGATAGATAGATAGATAGATAGATAGATAGATAGATAGACAGACAGATAGATAGATAGATAGATAGATGATAGATAGATAGATATAGATAGATAGATAGATAGATAGATAGATAGACAGACAGACAGATAGATAGAGATAGATAGACAGACAGACAGATATAGATAGATGATAGACAGACAGACAGAGAGACAGACAGACAGACAGACAGACAGACAGACAGACAGATCTATCTATCTTCCCCAGCAGACCAGCCTATCACAGCCCAGCTCCCATCGAGATCCACCCTGCAGCAGTCTTTTTTTTAAATCTGGGCCAGGTATGCTGATCCAGAGACTCACAGACATGGGACAGAGGTGCTACTAGCTCTCCCTGTGCCCAGCGCTCACAAGGCACCCGGGGAGGGATGGCAGGTTCTAGCCCTGGCCCGCCACCCCAGCAAACCCTCACAACAAGCCAGATGACCTCCACACTCCAAGAGGTGCCTCCATTTTCCACATCCAGACTTCCCCCTCGTCAGAACACCACCCAGCAGACCAGCCTATCACAGCCAGGCCCACCGAGATCCACCATGCAGCAGTCTTTTTTAAATCAGGCCCAGGTATGCTGATCCAGAGACTCACAGACATGGGGCAGAGATGCTACTGGCTCTCCCTGTACCCAACTGCTCACAGGCGTCCGGGAGGGATGACAGGTTCTAGCCCCTGGCCCGCCACCCCAGCAGAGCCTCACAACAAGCTAGACGACCTCCCACTCCATGAGGGGCCTCCATTTTCCACATCTGGACTTCCCCCTCGTCAGAACTCCACCCAGCAGACCAGCCTATCACAGCCCGGCTCGTGCAGCTGCTTGCTGCGTGCGTGAGTTCATCAATAAAAGTTGGATTTTTAGATGACTACAAGAGTATGTTATCCGCATGGCAGAGCCTGACAAGCTACCCGTATCGTATTTGATATGCCAAATACCAGTAACAATTATAGACCTCATTCCCTGACCTAATGGAATGGTTTGAGGCTCTTTATGTTCCTGGAGCAAGCAGGTGCCCTTGAGCTCTATTTGCATGAGACAGGTCATATGGAGATGTTACTGGTGCCCGCTCGAGCAAATCGATAGATAGATCACTGTATTACTGTATCACTGTCTTCCCTGTTGTTCATCGATTTGCTTGAGCGGGCACCAGTAACATCTCACATACATCCTGTCTTAACAAAGTGTAGCTCAAGGGCATCTGCTTGCTCCAGGGGCAGGAAGAGTCTCAAACCATATTTCAGGTCATGGAATTGAGGTCCCATAATTGTTACTAGTTTTTGGCATAACAAATAAAACATGGGTAGCTTGCCAGGCTTATATATGTATATATATCAATATAATATGAACTAATATCCAAGGACCAGGAAGAGTGGTCCATGATTGGAAGCCTGCCTCAAGTGCTGAGGAAGGGTTGGGAACACTGTGACAAAGAAAGTTGGAAATGATCATTGTGGATAAAAACTGTGTGCTGAAAATATGTAAAGGAACAAACCACCTCTCAGTTATCATGAGATAGATAACTATCATCTATCAAATAGATAGATAGATAGAGAGATAGATAGATAGATAGACAGACAGACAGACACAGATAGATGATAGACAGAGAGACAGATAGATAGACAGACACACAGATAGACAGACAGACAGACACACAGATAGATAGACAGATAGATAAAGACAGACAGAAAGATAGACAGAAAGACAGACAGACAGACGGATACACAGCCCCTACTCCAAGTGAATGTTTACACTAGCCAAGAGATGGGTAAAATAAGTTATCCATTAACTTAATAGAAGATAATATACATTTACACACAACCACTCCTACTATAAGGCAAAATCTTATCTATTGCTTCAGTAAAGACTGAACTGCATAGTGTTATATTAAATGAGATAAGACAATAAATATGGTGTAATCCAATTGCAACTATAGAAATAAAGCAAATATACAAAGTAAAATGAAAGATAAACTTTAGATTCAACAATAAAATAACAGTGGGGAAAGACAGTCATGAGCGGAAAGCATGTAGCGTAACGTAGGACAGGTTTAGCTATTCTGGGAGCTTTTTTGCCCACTCCCAGCTTAATCTATTTAAGCCAAGGCTCATTTTAATGAGACCTCACTTCTATGTAAACACTGCTAGAGGGTGTGGCAGTTACAGAAGTCACTTTGATTGAATAAGTTCTGACTTATACAACTACTAAGACTTCTATGTTTTCTAGATTGGGCACAGCTCCCTCTTTATACCCACTGCACCCAGGAGACTACCACCCTGGCTACGTTGAGACTACAGGAAGACTATAGGAAGGATCATACTAGTTTGCTCTAACAGGTGAGAGTGACCCTTTCAGTACACGCGAACAAGATACTCAGAATCACCCTGGTGCAGATAATAATAAGAAGGACCTTGTGGGTGCCATCTAGATTACATGAAGCTCACGAAATTAAGATGTATTACTTTATATCAGCCCTCTCTCTCTCCAGTGTTTTACATAAGAGATAATCTCGGGATTAGTCCTTGGCATAACCTTTGTTTATACCTAGAACAGGGTGTGGCACTGCCCTTCTACATTTGTTTAGGGTTCTTTGTAATCCCTCCCTGGATTACTTTGGTGTATATAAGGGGGATTGACTTGAGGCCCCTACAGCCTTTTCACTTTGACTTGGGACCTTTTCGCTTTGGCTTTTGGCTCCTACAGCTTTTGGCTTTTGGCTTTTTGCTCTTTGGCCTTTTGCTCCTTCTTCTGGGTAAGACTCAGCTCGGGTGAGATCCTCTCTCTTTGGTGGGAAACTTAGGCTCTTTTTATGGTCTAAGTTTGGACCAGAGCTAGAGTTTGTTCATTATATTTGAATGCAGTGGAAGAGCTTTTGTACTATTAAAAGCCTTTTCGAACTGCACCAGTGAGTTTTCATCTGTTATCCCGGAGTCCTCGGAGATAGAAGGAAGAGAACTTCAGTCCCGACACTGTCGGGACTCGGGCAGCATTCCCCAACACCCGGTGTCCTCGGAGGTAGAAGAGAACTTCTGTCCTGATACTGTCGGGGACCCCAGCAGCATCCCCCGACAGCGTAATTGGCTGGTGGAGGAGTGTGGGCAAACCTTTGGTGGTAAAGATGGTGTGGCACATTTACTTGCTCAGAATATGATGTGAGACACTTGAAACATGTACAGACAGCATGCAAACCAGTATTATTTCAATAATAACAGCAATAGCACAAGAACAGAAATCAGGAAAGAAAAAAATGAAGAGACTTGTATTTCAAATGATAAACCACCCCACCAAGAGGAAGTATTTCTTATTAAAAAAAGGGGGCGAGACATTGGACTGGTATTCATGTGTGACACTTTGTGTGAGATACTCTGGGTGACACAAATGCTATGCTAATGCCATTAATGCTACATAAAAATATAATAGGAACATATAACCATTAAACATATTTGTGATTATAGGGCCGGAGCTATAGTCCAGCAGGTAGGGCATTTTCTTTGCATGCAGCCGACCCGGTTCGATCCCTGGCATCCCATATGGTCCCCGAGCACCGCCAGGAGTAATTCCTGTGTGAAGAGCCAGGAGTATCCCCTGAGCATCGCCAGGTGGGACCCAAAATGAAAAAAAAAAACCAACAACCAAAAAAAATGTATTTGTGATTATATAGACATTAAAATTCTAAGACAGCAAGCCTACACTGAGAACTACATAGTTTCATTCAGGATATAATGAAATCTTGTGCAATTCCACCTAATAAGTTTGTTTATTTATTTGTAAATAAGTAACTTTTACTTAAATAAATCTACTGTAGGGCATAAAATGCTAAGTACATGGTTCTCCTTGCTGGACTCCGCTAACTGTACACACCGACAAACAATAATGAAATGAGCTAAGACTAACAGCATTCTAATATCAAATTTTATTGACAATGTAGAAGTTTACATTCTTTTAGAATGTCACTATTCCTTGACAACATAAGCAAACTAAATTTTCATTTTATGACACACCCTCTACTAAACATCACCCTTATCAGTCCCTGAAAGTGGAATAAGTATTCTCAACGTATAGGTCTGTACTAATGTACCCACTCATTCTCATGGGATGTACACTTCTTTGTTATGAGAGTAAAGATAAAATACGATATATCTGGATTAAAATAATCCCCCTAAAATAATTAAAAAAATTTGAACAAGGTAAGTGGCAAGAAGTGATTACTCTCTGTGATTTAATAAAGAAAAGAAGTAATATGGTTGTCACACTAAAGAGCCTTAATAAAGAGTAATTTTGTACTTATGTTAAATTGTTAAAGACAACAATAATTTAATATAAAAAGACAAAAAAAGGATGAGGACAGTGATATTGTAGCATGTGTCTGAAGATTCTTTTTCTCATGAATATTTCCTTTTCCCTTCATCACCAATTTAAGGAAAACTATTTTTAATACATGTACATTAAAAACCTCTAAGAAAAATGCCTTAAAATAAGCTGGTTGTTCACAAGGTGCAAAAGACGTGAGAAAGAGAGAGAAGAAAAGCGTCTGCCTGACGAAGGCAGACGGACAAGTGGGGGCAGAGGGAATTGGAGACATTGGTGATGGGAAATGTGCACTACTGGAGGGATGGGTGCTAGACACTGTATGACAGAAACCTAATCATGAACAGCTTTGTAAATGTCTATCTTATGGTGAAACAATAAAATTAAAAAAAAGAACACAATCTCTCCATAATACAAATATTAAATAATATATAAATATAAATATAATAAATAAACAAACAAATAAGCTGGTTGTGATGCTTGTTTATCCCAATTGTTGGAAAAAATTAGTCTATCTGTTGAAGTGTTCCAAATTGTGTTCCATATATTATTGTCTTGGTTTCAACAATAATGATCTTAGGTGGAATAAAAGAGCAAAAGCAATCTGAGAAGAGCAGAAAAGATTCAGGGCACAGTGATGACACTTTTTTTTTTAATAATTCAAACTTACTATTTGTTTTTGTTATAAAGCTTCTTGCTTCTAAAAAAGATTCTACTAGGATAAAATCTATGGTATAGAAAAATGGATATAATGAAAGAACAACAGGAACTTAACATTTGCCTCCTAAAAATACGTAAAGCTGGATTCATTTTGAGATTTGTATATATATCAGCATAATGTTTAAAAAAATCAATAAATACATACATGCAGTTACTAACACTTAAAGACTCAGGAAAATGCCACCTTCTCAAGATATACATTAGAGACTAGATATTTAAACTCATTCCTTCTCTTCTGGCAGCAACACATTTAGCGTTTCTAAACAGTTGGCTACTGCAATGTCTGTTAGCTCTGTTTTAACAAGTGGGAGTTCTGTTAGAGCAAGTCAGATCACAAGTGTGTGATATATTTGAAGAATCAAGAGCTGTGCACAAAATAATTAAATTTAATCCTTTGAAAATAAAAAAAAAATCTTCAAGCTCCAAACAACTACCAGTAATCAAAATACATGCTAAAGGAAATCAACAAAGAGCTTTAAGTCAAAGGGTTTCAGGAGAAGAACAGGCCCCACACAACAGAGCCAGTGGGGTTGGTGGAGCATTGAAGTGAGGGGGAATTGGGCTGTGCAATCCTTGGGGAGTGAGCTGGTACACCAGTGATGAGTGTAGGGCTGCAATTACGTGCATGAGAAATCATTATTAACAGCATCTCAATCAATGAGTCTAAAAAATGAAAAGAAAAAGAAAAACAAAAGAGGGAAGGAAAGAGGGAGGGAAGTAAGGAGGGAGAGATGTAGGGAAAGGAGGAAGGAAGGAAGGAGAGGAGGGAGGGAGGGAGGGAAGGAGAGAAGGAGGGAGGGAAGGAGGGAGAGAAAGAAAGGAAGAAAGAAAAAAGAAATCTGGTATATCAGGAATAGTCATTACATAAATAATGGTTGTTTCCACAGCTAATTATTAACTTTGCTTGGTATACTATCTTGTTAATTCCATAAAAAAAAAGTGAAGGAGAATGAATAATGTTTGTAAATTTCTTTAAGCTCCTCGGATGGAAGGTGTTATATCAAACAATAGTATAAAGCACTGGGTTACTGTTTCCTCTCAGAAATCCTACAGCCTGCAAACAAATTTCTCAATGGTTCAAAAAAAACATTATCTTCATACTGCTTAGAAAAGATATTAACCCCAATTCTTCTTCTACTCATTTGTCATTGGGCCCTAGAACATTACTGCTTACATAGCTGAATGAACAAAGATGCATGCATTTCCTTTTGAGTCAGTGGTTTTATATTTTTTGAGCAGAGACTTAGCATTGAATTTTTGAATCATACAGGAGTTCCATTGTTAACTTGCTGGAAAAAAATTGTTAGTTCAAAGTACATATTATTGTATTTGTTTTTAGGAAAATAAATCTATCTATTCAAATTTGGGATGGGGAATGCCATACTCAACACAAGTCAATCATGACTTTACTTAGCTCACTCAAATTTGTTTCATTCATCTTTCAAAAGAATAATATTAGTAAAATATATATAAGTCAAAGGACATCAAGGTATGATCATGTTAGAAATATTGACTAATAGGGAATAGGAGCAACAGCACAGCAGGTAGGACGTTTGCCTTGCACGCAGCTCACCCAGGTTTGATGCCTTGCATCCCATATGGTCTTCCAAGCACCACCAGGTGTAATTCCTGAATACAAAGTCAGGAGTAACCCCTGAGCATTGCTGAATGTGACCCATAAAGCAAAAAAAAGAAAAAGAAAAGAAAGAAAGAAAGAAAAAGAAAACTTTTTGGGCCGGAGAGACAGCACAGCGGGTCAGGCGTGGCAGACCCAGGTTCGATACCTGGCATCCCACAGGGTCCCTCGAGCACTGCCAGGAGTAATTTCTAAGTACAGAGCCAGGAGAAACCCCTGAGTATTGCCAGTGTGACCCAAAACGGAAACAAAAATTCACTAACCAATGGATTACCTTAAATTACAATCACCACTAAATATTTTCTTACTTTCTTACCTTGAAGCGCTTGCAACTTGTGATCATTTGAAGAATTTAGAAATCTATCCACAATTGTAATTCTGTTCTGGAGAAGCTTCTCAATAAGTTCAAGTCCATCAGGTCCCAGCAGTTCAAATAACTGATAAGGGGTAGGGAGGGAGCAAAAAACAATAAAGCTTAAGTCAAAATTAATGTTTCAAAATTATCAATTACTATCAAACTATTTAAGAGTCATGAAGGCAATATAACAGTAGTTTCCCCCAAAACAACCTGTATTTCTCCAGAACAAAAGGTCTGGAGAGATAGTACAGCAGATAAGGCAAGTGCCTGGAATGGCCTACCCAGGTTTGAATGCAGTCACCCCATTTGGCGCCCCCAAGCACAGCTAGGAGTGATCCCTGAACACTGAGCACTGCTAGGTGTGGGCCCAAGACGAAAACAAACAAAAAGTCAGAACAAGAAATAGAGGTACTATAAGAAAGAAAAATAACTTCACATTTCTGAGATTTCAGCTTTAAGCAGCTATCTACAATTATATTAGTGCATGATCCAGGTCTAAAAATTATGTAAAAACATGTATATGTGTATGTATGTGTAAGTCTAAATTACGGAAGAACAATTTTTTTACTCTTGATTTAACCTGGTCTAGGCAAATTAAATTCTAAAATAAGGGCCAGAGCAATAGCACAGTGGGTAGGGCATTTGCCTTGCACGCAGTGGACACAGGTTCAATCAGGTTCGATCCCCAGCATCCCATATGGTCCACAAGCACTGCCAGGAGTAATTCCTGAGTGCAGAGCCAGGAGTAACCCCTGAGCAAAACCAGGTGTGAACCCCCAAAAATCACTGTATCACTGTCTTCCAGTTCATCATCAATTTGCTCAAGCGGGCACCAGTAACATCTCCATATGTCCTGTCTCAAGCTAGTAGAGCCCAAGGGCATCTGCTTGCTCCAGGAACAGAAAGAGCCTCAAACCATTCCATCAGCTCATGGGAATGAGGTCTATAATTGTTACTGGTATTTGGCATATCAAATATGACACGGGTAGCTTGGCAGGCTCTGCCGTGCGGGTAGCATATTCTTGTAGTCATCTCAAAATCCAGCATTTATCAATGAACCACGTGGCGCAAGCAGCCACGTGACCTGGGCTGTATGTAATAGGCTCTTCTGCTGGGTGGAGTTCTGATGAGAGGGAAGTCCAGATGTGGAAAATGGCGGCCCTCATGGAGTGGGGGAGTCGTCTGGCTTGTTGCGGGCTCTGCTGAGGTGGCAGGCCAGGGCTAGAACCCACTATCCCTCCCGAGCACCTCGAAGTGGGTGGGCAAAGGGAGAGCCAGTAGTTACATATATATGTATGTATATATGTATGTATGTATGTATGTATGTATGTATGTATGTATGTATGTATGTATTTTATATATATAAAAGACTTTCACTTAATGGATGTTCCTAAACACAATTTTTCTTTGTTTTTTTTTAATCAGAAAAGGTTTGTTTATTTATGTTTTTTTTTTTTTGGTCACACCCAGCAATGCTCAGGGGTTACTCCTGGTTCTGCACTCAGGAATTATTCCTGGCAGTGCTCAGGGGACCATATGGATGCCAGGGAATCAAATCTGGGTCGACCGCATGCAAGGCAAACGTCCTACCCATTGGACTATCACTCTGTCCCTTTTTTTTAAATAGGAAAAAATTTTAAAAACACCAAAAAAGACATAGATGACCAAAAGCGTAGATAAGATGTTCAAAGCATTAGTCATTATGGATATCTAAACCTCTGTCCCCGAAAAATTCTAAAATTATGGGGGTTTTGTTCATTTTTTAATGAAGCAAAGTAGTTTTTTTTTTAAAGTAATTTACTTAAATAAATGTGCAGGGAGAGAAAGATACATGTCCAAGTGAGAACAAGGCTTCTCCAGAGAAAGAAAAGGCTTGATTTACTTTTTTTTTAATTGTTTCAACTTTATTAAAACATAATTGACAAATGCAATTGGATTATATTCAAAGCATGCCAGGGAATGTCTTGATAGATATATACTGTAGTTGGACTAATACATCAACTTCTTATATTTATCTTTTTGTATATTTATTTTTGATAACTTGATTTACTTTTTAAACATACTATTCCAGTTTTTCAGTGTTTCTCAATCAATATTAATATCACCTCCTGTGGGCCCCAAGGATATTCCAAGGAGAATGTGGGTGAAAATCTCTCAAATGGCGGTCTTGACAGGAGACTAGGGAGCCAACTGGTAGGACTGAAGGGTAGTGCGGTAAGAACATGAAAGAAACAAGGTTTTAAAAGGTTGATAAATGGGAGCCAGAGCAATAGTACAGCGGGTAGGGTGTTTGCCTTGCACGTGGCTGACCCTGGTTCGATCCCGGGCATCCCAGATGGTCCACTCGTACCCACTGCTACCACCGCCCCTCAGCACCACCAAGAGTAATTCCTGAGTACAGAACCAGGAGTAATCCCTGAGCATCGCCAGGTGTGACTCAAAAAATACAAAAATTAAATAAATAAACCTTTTATTTTATTAAATAAAATAAAATGTTGAAAAACACTGAGACTCACAGACATGGGACAGAGCTGCTACTGGCTCTCCCTGTGCCCAGCCACTCACGAGGTGCCGGGAGGGATGGCGTGTTCTAGCCCTGGCCCGCCACCCGAGCAGAGCCTTGCAACAAGCCAGACGACCCCCACTCCATGAGAGCCTCCATTTTCCACATCCGGACTTCCCCTCGTCAGAACTCCACCCAGCAGACCAGCCTATCACAGCCTGGCTCAGCGTGGCCGCAAACAGCGGTGCGGTTCATCAATAAATGCTGAATTTTTAGATGACTACAAGAGTATGCTACCCGCAGCGGCAGAGCCTGGAAAGCTACCCGTGTAGTATATGCCAAATACCAGTAACAATTATAGACCTCATTCCCATGACCTGATGGAATGGTTTGAGGCTCTTTATGTTCCTGGAACAAGCAATTGCCCTTGAGCTCTACTTGCATGAGACAGGACATATGGAGATGTTACTGGTGCCCGCTCGAGCCAATCGATGATGAACGGGAAGACAGTGATACAGTGATACAGTGAAAAACATTGCCCTACAGACAAAATATTTTACAATTAGCTACATAATAGCTATTATTTTAGAGTTAAAAATCATTAGATTAGATACTTTAAATGCTTAATGTACTAGAAATTGAAAATACTGTACTGCAAAGGCTTTAAGTAATTTCATGGAAAGTTCCCATGCATTCCCTACACTCCTCTTCAGAGTTCTTGCCAAAGATTAAGTTAGTTCTATAGAAAACAGTTTAGGATTCTGAGACCTCCAGTGATATAACTTTAAAAATAACTGATCCAAGAAGCTTTCAGATTTCCCTAAGTATGAGTCAGGGTTATATATTTTTTCCCATCCAATAAATGTTGTACTTTAGTTTTGCATTGAGGATTTTGTTAACAAAATTCTAATAGTTTTCAAATTTTTGTTCTCACAGATTAACACTATAGGATTACCGTAAAATATGTGAAACATTAAGTTCTTGGTATTTCATTTTGCTGTTCAATTTACTAACATCACCCACAATCAACCCAATAAAAGAATCACTGTTGGAGCTTGGAATGTGATTCAAATGCAGAACACATGACATTCATATGTGAGGCTGTAGGGAGGATTCTGGCATGGCAGCGTGTCTAGGCATCATTGCTGGGAATGGTGTCTGGTAGCATTGATGCACTGCCAGGAGAGGCTCTTGTCCTGAGCAACACCAGGAGTGACCCCAAGGTAGTAGCAAAACAACAATAAAACAAAGGATTTTGTCCCATCTATTCCAAATGTATCTGTCAATATCTACTGAAGAGTTACTATAATGCCAGGTACAACAATAAGCACTTAACTGATTATAGATATAACCAAACCTTTCTAATAGTACATTCACAAAATACTACTATTTCTAGATTTAAGAAAACTTAAGCTTATGGGGAAAATTGTTTGGGGTGGGGATGTTAGTGGTGTAGGTAGACAGACAGGGGGTTCCCACATGACAATGACAAATCTGTCCAAAGTCACCTTTTGGAACCAGGAACCAAGACTTGATAAGACCCATTAACCAACAACAAACCCTGAGGGAGCTGGATCAATCTTTCTCTGCCCAGCCCTTAATCCAGCTACATTCCAGGACAGAAGATCCAACAGGAATAGAAGTCAAGAAAAGGAGATTTTCAAAGAAGACCACTCCCAAAGTCCACTTCCAAAGACCACTCCCCTTGGCAATGGCCCTAGAAACCTAGGTTGAAGCCCCATATGGGAGTGTTTAGGGGGGAGAAATCTATAAAAGCCATGCTGACCAAAGGCCGAGACACACATGCTGCATGAGCACACATGCTGCCTGAGCCCATGTGGCCGAGCACATGTGGTGCCCGAGCACGTGTGTCGCCACGAGCACGTGTGTCGCCCACATCTCCCCTCTTGAGATGTCTACTCTCTCTCTTACTTTCCCTCTTCCTTCCCTTTCCTAAAACCTCCTTTAAAAATCTGTAAAACTTCACTGCTAAGTCGACTCCTGAAAATTCTTTTTCTGCCAGGAAGACAAGAACCCTGAGGCAACCCTGGGTAAGGCCTAGGACTGCTTGCCTTTTATGAGTCTGCCCAGCGGGTCCCAGGTGGCAGAGGCGGCTGGAGAGAAAGCGACCATCTCTCTCCCCATCCGGCCTCATAAGCCACCCGTGAGGCCCACTGTACCATTAGGAGGCTAACCTGAGACAACGGTGGAAGAAAGGAGATACTCTGGTGGAGGGCATGATTTGGACTGTTGTATGCACGAATCTATCATTATATATATATTTATTCATTTATATATATTTATAAATAATCAAGGTACTGCGATTTGCAAAGTTGTTGATAATAGAGTTGCAGGCATATAATGACTCAATACCAATTCCACCACCAAGTCAACTTCTTTCCACCAATACCTGAAACATGCCCCCCAAGTTTTAAAACCCTATAATTAACAAATAGTACTACAAATCATTGTACTTCAAATTCTTAAAACTTTAAAGTTAATTACAATGAAAGCTTATAGTTTGAATAAATCAAACATGGACATTGCAGTCTTAATTAATTGTGTCATTCATACAAGCTTTCTCCTTATATCCCTAATACTGTTGATACTTGCAACTGTCATCAAATTTCAAATATATAATATTCTGACCAAGATTGATCCTCTATTCTAGTTATACCTGTTATCAAATCAATCTACAAGTGATCCTTCTCTCATAATGAAAGAGGAAGCCTCAGGTTTCCCCTTGCCAACCAGAGAGAAGCCCACAGTTTCCCTTGCAAGCAGATCCATTTATCCCCTTGACTTACCCTCTTCATCCTAAGACTCTATCTTTAACATTCCTGGTGTTCCCCAGGACCATACAATTCTGTCCCAGAACTAGGAAGATGATGCACAATACCTGAGGCAAATAACCAGAAAGAATCAAACTATCCAGACTACCCTAATGATTCCCTGCATTCTCTGTAATACCTGACAGATAACAGTGCAAGGGCCATTAAAAAGGCCAACACTAAACTTACTTTTAGCTTAGTCCTATACTAAGTTCCTTCCCGCAAGGGGCTCCTTTCCTTTCTCTTCTACTTTTCAATAAACTTTTCTTCTTTCCAACTGTGAGTCTGAGCATCTTTATTATTCAATATTTTTATTCTTGAATATATTGAAGAACCTGGGAATCTAGCTCAAACAACAGAGACCTGCCACTGCCGCTTCTGTCTCATCTGCATCATTAATATAGAGAAAATCAGAAAAACTGAAAAATTCAAAAAGGATATCACTTCATCAAAAATGCTATACTCAAAGGCCCACTCAAAAATAAAAGCCTCATTTTAAAATACTTTTTATTGAGTGACAGTGAAGTGCACAGTTACAAGGTTGTTCATGATCGAATTTCAGTTATATAAATGATGTTCCAACACCCATTCCCTTCACCAACGTACATTTCCCACCAACAATGTTCCCAGTTTCCTTATCACCCCCAGCCTGTCTGTCTGTCTCTGTCTCTCTCTGTCTGTCTCTGTCTGTCTCTCTCTCTGTCTCTCTCTGTCTCTCTGTCTCTCTGTCTCTCTCTCTCTCTCTCTCTCAGCATCATGGATTGTAACACAGATACTGAAAGGTTATCATTTATACCCTTTACCTACTTTGAACACTCAGTTCTTGTCTAGAGTGATCATTTCTAACAATTACTGTCATACTGGTGCCTTCTCTATCCTAACTACCTTTTGCCTCCCCAACACTTGTCACATGCTTCCAACCATTGACCAGTTCTCCTGGCCCTATTTTTCCTGGCCTCAGATATTAGTCTCATATTATTATCTTTTTTATATCTCACAAATGAGTGCAGTCACTTTGTATCCATCCCTCTCTAAAAGCTTCATTTTTATTTCTAAAAACAACAACAATAACAAAACTAGGCTGGAGAAAAAAAAGCATTTGCCTTGCTATTACCAACCTGAGTTCTCTGATTCTCTGGCATGCCACGTGGTTCCCTGAACCCACCACAGAGCCAAAAAGTAAACCAGGAGTACAGCTATTGTCCCCTTCCCCTCCCGGCCCTGGGGCATGGGTGTGGGGGCCTCCCCCTGAGAACCTTTACATTCCACTGATTTTTACATTTAAAATTCTAAGTATAGGTGCAGGGAAAGAAGCAATGTCAAACAATGCTGGAGAAGGGAAACAATAGGGGAATTTCCTGGAAACTGACCATCTGGCAATCTGAACTAACTTTTAAAGCATATATCCTCTGCCCCAAGCTTACAATTGATCTATGAAGCAGAATGAAGATGCTCTTTGTATTCTGATAATCTGGTATCAGATTACCATATAGTTGCAATGGCAAAAATAAATTGAGCTGAGAATATTTATGATCTTTGTCCCCCTTACAATTATTCAGCTCTAAGTTACAGCTAGAATAGCTAAAAAATTGAATTAGTTCAATTCTCACCTCCAGAAAAAAAAAAAAGCGAAAATAAAAACCATAAAGGAGATCAATTTGCAAATAAGAGCAAAAGGGGCCACTAAGCCCATTCTGCAATGAAACTGAGGTAATTATAAATTTCAAAAAACACACCATTTACATCACTGGAAATGTTCCTAAGGACCCACAACAAATTAAGAAACATCTATTCAAGAAAATATGTCATTTAAAACCCAAACTACTCCTTCTGTCCCCTCTTCCAAATCATCAAGGCACAGAGATCACTCCTAAGTATTTGCAGCCACAACACAGACTCCTGTTCTACCAGCAGCTTCTACCCAGGAGGCTATCAGTAACAAGAATGCAGAAGAGAACTGAACAAAGAAAATCCAGAGAATGCCTGCTGGGCAGGAAAGAAATATCCACCCTGATCTCTGAATTACATTCCATCCAAAGGCTCCACAAATTCAATAGATTCCACCTTTCCACCTTTGTGGTACAATTTATGCCCTGGGCCATACTCCCCCCCACACACACACACAGGCACAACATAATCTTATAACTCATTGAATTTAACAATTGGATTTAGGAAAAAAAGTCAAGGGGTTCTGCCCAAACTACTTTTATCCCAGGGTTCTTCTGGAGGGGCCTCCTTGGAGGATATCAGAACTTAAAGATGTGAAAGGTAGGGCTGAAGGATCTGTCTGCACTAACGGTACAAAATAATAGCAATATGTCCTGGAAGTAGAAGACACTTACTACATATCTTACTTAAAAATCAATTCTAAAACTCATAGAGAGGGATCCAGAGCGAAAGTCCAGCGGGTAGGGCGTTTCCGGCCTGGGTTCAATCCCTGGCATCCCATATGGTCCCCTGAGCACCACCAGGAGTAATTCCTGAGTTCAGAGCCAGGAAAAACCCCTGAGCAATGCCGGATATGACCCTCCCCCCCAAAAAAGCAATCAATTAATCAATCAATAAACAAATAAATAAATAAATAAAACTCATAAAGAAATATTTTTTTAAATGGGACATGAGAGCAGGTAAGGGTCAATCCCCAGCACCCCAAATGGTGCCCATGTTCCTAGGCTACAAATGGAGGATGCGGTTCCTACCCTTCGCCTAGGGAAAGTCCCCGGACCTCTGGCAGAGAGTGCCACGTGCACGCGCCTCACACTTAACTCCGCCAAGAAGCGATTGCAAATGGTGCCCATGAACACCAACACGATTGATTCCTTAGTGCAGAACCAAGCTTAAATCCTTAGCAACGTTAGGGTGTGACCCCGGCAGCCAACAACAAAAAAGACCAAATAACCAAATCTATCTTGATAAAGCACATACACGGAGGTATTACATAGTCAGACTTCAAAATATGTTACTCTTTGGTGACGATATGTGAATCTTATTCATATATTTACAGAGGTGTGAAGTTATACTCTCTAATCCTATAGCACTGTAAACCTGATGATGGGGGGGTTGTCACAAGCATTGTTTAATAATAAAAACAATCAGAACTATAGTACTCAAAACACTGTGGTTCTGACAGATAAAGATCATCATGCTGGTTAGTACATACTCTGAAATGATTTTTGACATATCAGGATCATGATTCATTGGTTTAATTTTTTGTTTCCACTACTTTTAATAAAGAACTGCTAGGAAGGAAGGAAGGAAGGAAGGAAGGAAGGAAGGAAGGAAGGAAGGAAGGAAGGAAGGAAGGAAGGAAGGAAGGAAGGAAGGAAGGAAGGGAAGGAGGGAAGGAGGAAGGAAAGGAGGGAAGGAGGGGAAGGGGAGGAGGGAGGGAGGGAGGGAGGAAGGGAGGAGGGGAGAGAGGAAGGGAGGGAGAGAGGGAGAGAGGGAGGAAGGGAGGGAGGGAGAGAGGGAGGGAAGGAAAAACTCTATATACCAGAAAAGAGAAACATTCTTACATCCTATCAACTTTGTTACTGGATTCTTAAGTTGAGACCATTTTTTTCCTTAAGAAAATAGTTTATGATAGCAGTTAACCTTGCATATACTCTTTGCTGTTCAAGGTTACTAAGTCAGAACTAAGCCACACATAATAAATTAAGAGACTACCAGTGAGATTTTTTGATCAAAACATCATTTTAGGAAACCCCAATATATCTGGAAGGTCTTTTTTAAATTCCACAGACAAGACCATAGCACACAAAACACTTTTTTTTTTCCTAAATAACACACCTAAGACCTAGCAAAAGAGACAAGAAGGATGTTTGGCTCTGAGTAGAAGGATTTCCACAACTCCAAGATAAAGAATCCCCTGCAGGATTTGAGATCAGCTGCCATCAGATTTAAAGCAATCCCAAATTATGCTTTCCCTAACATTTGCCATTTTCATCCACATAGAGAGCAGGTGCAGTTTTTATTCAAGATTTGCACTACAAACTAATTTGGCCCTGAGAATGACTGTTTGCTAAGGTACAGCTGTCTGGATCACAACTATAAGTGCTAACACAAGCTCCAAAAAGCTACCAGTTGAAAAGAGCAAGGGAAAAAGTTAGCAGAAACAGACATCAATTAAAAAGTTTAAGAAGAAAAATGTCACTCTTAAAGACATGAAAAGGAAAGTTCAACTACACTGGCTATAAACTAAAGATATGAGATTTAGAGACAATATATATATATATAGACAAACAGCAATTTTTTTTTCTTGATGAATATTACAGCCTTGTTTAGTTAAGACAAGTCTCAATAGGCAACATTTCTTACTGTTGTCAATAGTTTCCGCCATTATATAGGTAAAGCAGTTCTTCATCAAAAAGAACTGAAGCAAAAAAATAAGCCAATAGATCATGATCCTTATACGCCAACAATTCTTTCAGAATGTGTACTAACTAAAAAGATATCACATTCTTGTTTCTTACAAGATTTTAACAGATGATTGTAGTTTGTGAATCTTTCAGGAAAACATAACCATTGTCTAAACTGTATTATTTTTATTCCAATACGAATGATGAGACAGTGGACACTACAGTCCCCATGTAGCATCAAAGCAGTCACAGATATAACATCATCACAACAGAAAAAAATAAGTACTTAAGTCGTATTCATGGAAAATTCTGCAAATCTATGAAAATTCATTTTTTAAAAAAGAAGTAGTATGCTCTTAAATAAAAACTATAACTATGTTCTCAAGCAGGGGTTGACAGACTCGATGAAAGTTTATAAAAAAAAAATAAACTTTATCAAAACAAATAAGACAAAGATTTGGGGTTTACTCAAATATTTACAGGAAAAGTATTATTTCCAAATAAAATACAATTCTGATTATATTAATATCCTGTTTAAACCATGTGTCTCAAATTGATCAAAAAGTGCTTAATAAAAAAGTATTTAATCACTGTGATAGGCCTTAAAAATATTTAATATTTCTAAATATTAACCTTTTAGACAAATCTAAAAGGTTTGTCAGTTCTATTTTGTTTTCATTTACACAAAATGAAGCAATTCATTCACAATTAAAGCAATCCGCTTTCCAAGTCTGATCAGCCATGATTCTTATAAATTTCCACTAGGAATTACAATGCTTCGTAAACAGTGTCTTGAAGTGAGTGAAGTACCCTGTTGAGTACCAATGTGGTCAAGCAAATTACAAGATTGTCCAATAACAAGATCCACCACTAAAGTGGCTCTTCAAGTATTAACGACGGTACTCTATAGTTTAAAATCTTACCACAGATACATAAACTAGATGCCAAAGTCACATTTGCTAGGAGTTAATATGGTGGCCGACAGAACCAAGAATTTTGTTTTGCTCTTTTGGGGGCCACACCAGGAAATGCTCAAAAGTTATTCCTGGCTCTGCACTCAGGAATTACTTCCTGGTAGGCTCAGGAATAATATGTGATGCCAGGTATCAAACTTGGTTTGGCCACATGCAAGGCAAACGTCCTAACCACTGAACTATCTCTCCAATCTCTAAAATCAAGAATTTTAATATTCTAGGGCCAGAGCGATAGCCCAGCGGGTAGGGCGTTTGCCTTGCACGCAGCCGGCCCTGTGCCGGCCCAGGTTCGATCCCTGGCATCCCATATGGTCCCCCAAACACTGCCAGGAGTTATTCCTGAGTGAAGAACCAGGGAGTAATCCCCTGAGCGCGCCAGGTGTGACCCAAAAAAACAAAAAAAAAAAAAAAAAAAAAAAAATTTAATATTCTAAACCATAATATAAAATTGCAAGACAAGGGGCCGGAGCAATAGTACAGCAGGTAGGGTGTTTGCCTTGCGTGCTGTCAACCTGGGTTCGATTTTTGGCATCCCATATGGTCCCCGAGCACTGCCAGGAGTGATTCTGAGTTTCTGAGTGCAGAACCAGGAGTAACCCCTGAGCAATGCCAGCTCTCTCTCTCTCTCTCTCTCTCTCTCTCTCTCTCTCTCTCTCTCTCTCTCTCTCTCTCTCTCTCTCTCTCTCTCTCTCTCTCTCTCTCACATAATTGCAAGGCCTTAGGAGAAGACACAAATATAGATGGAGAAAGTTGGTCCCACAAATTCCTAAGGAAAAGTCTGAAAGGACAGAAAAATGGCTCAACATGCTCAGTATGAATAAAAAATATAATAAAGTCTATGGGGGAAATTATTGTATTAGCACTAATGTATCTCAAACTGCCATTAGCATTTCAAAGTATGCTACATTAATTGAACCAATTTCGACTTCTGAGCTCAATTCCAATATATACTTTAAAGAAGGCTATAATTAAAAAACTGAAGTACAGAATATGAAAAAGCAAAAAGTTAAATTTATGCAAACATTTCTATTATTACAAACTTTATAAGGATATTCATTCACAGATTTGATTAAGATAATGAATTTTATTCCAGTCTCATTTTTCTATGATCATTCCCTAGGCATCATTCCATAATGAAAAATACTTTTTTCTTCTTAAAGCACTTCATCTCTTGACATATAACTCTTCTGATATATACCTTTCTACTCTATTGCTACCTTCCTTCTCTACCCTCTTCAGACTCACGTTGAGCATTAAATATTGGTTATAGTTAAGCCTGAAGTCATAATCCTAGGCTTTCTTTCATTCCGTATCCTTTCCTTAGTCATTCATATCTAAACTACCAGGTTCCTTTCGCACAAATATACTTAAATACCTATATTTACATGTAGTATAAATGCTCAATTATCATCTCTTCTTGAAGGTCTCAATGTCTCTCAAAATTTTTTTTTTCACTTGACTTTTTTTTGGGTCACATCCAGCAATGCTCAGGGGTTACTCCTGGTGTTACTCAGGGGACCATATGGAATGCCTGGGATTGAGGCCTGGCCAGCAGCATGCAGGGCAAATGTCCTATTGGCTGTACTGTTGCTCCATCCCAGTATCTCAAACACTTTTACCTGCCGAATTTATCTCAGAGTGTTTCACTCTCTTTTCATCATTGTCTAAGTGGTCTTCATTTCCATGAACAGCACTGTCATCCTTCCATTTAAACAAGTCAAAAGCCTTAAAAGCATTCTTAGTGCCTTACCACTACACCCAAACAACCCTATCTGTCACCCAGTTCATTAGCAACTCCTCTTGATCTCAACTGCTACACAGATTTTAAGATGTTTCTCCTTGTCCACTTGAAGCTCCCAAACATTTGCTGCCTACACCACTCAAGACTTTCTTAAATGGTTTCTACACATCTATCCAAAACACCCCAGCCCCTTTTCCAGATTGCAGCTAAATTAAATAAAATGCAATTTTCATCTTGCTTTCTTCCCTTTATCCCTCACTAACAAACTCTCCAATAGTTTACTTCCTTTAATTACTGTATAATATTTCATTATATGGGTCTATTTTTATTTTGCCCATTTTCCTACTGAAGTATATCTTGATTATTTCCAAATATTTGTAAATGTGCCTTTCCTAGTTCATTAAGTTCTGCCTTCTGATATATTACAATATCTGTAAAAGCGAAAATATATCCTGTATAGTGAAAAACTAAAAGAACATCACTAATATGTACATTTCCCCCAATTAAATCTAACTTTTTTTTTTAATAAAAAATACATATTAGGGGCCGGAGCGATGGCCCAGCGGGTAAGGGTGCTTGCCTTGCATGTGGCTGGCCCATGCCAGCCCGGGTTCAATCCCCAGCATCTCATGTCCCCTGAGCACCACCAGGAGTGATTCCTGAGTGCAAAGCCAGGAGAAACCCCTGAGCGTTGCCGGGTGTGACCCAAAAAGGCAAAAAAAAAAAAATGCATATTAATGAGAAAAGGTTTTACTTCTGATAATACAAACTAGACTCTTCCTTATTTGTCTCTCTTTTTATTTTTTGTCTGCTAGTATAGAAAGCATAACTATTGTTTTTTTTTTAAATATGTGTGCCATATCTGCGACAAACATTAGAAACTGTACAAACAAAACCAATTTTTTATCACCCACACAGATAAATCAGATGGAAACTAACTGGGAAAGAATAAGTAACTAGACAAGTTGCACTCGAGGCGCGCTCAGGGTTAGAGGTGAGCACAAGCTTGGCACATCTCAGAAGTTCGTGTTTGACCTGTTTCTCAAAGCAATAAATACCAGAAGCAGCACCCACCCACAAGCACAAAGCCAAGAGCAACCCCTCAAAACAACACATAAAAGACTGTACAACTTAAATTTTCTTTTCTCAAATATTTTATTTCAGATAAAAATTTCTTACCAAACACAAAGTAACTACAAGAGGATCATGTATTCTGAGAACTTACATCACTAGTTCAATTTTCTAAAAAATCTTATCACCGAAAAAATTATTTTAGAACCTGTTATAACACTAGAAGTAGGTTTTCATACTAGCAATAAAATATTTTTTACAGTTTAAGCATTTAAATTCCTAAGTTGATTATTTATTTATTTGTGGTACGGGGCTCAAACCCAGGGTCTCATGCATCCAAAGTAAGTGCTCCTCCAGTCTTGTCAAAGGTGGGAAATTATCACAAACATGTGGGAGTCAGAGGCTAGGTAAGACAGAAAATGGAACAATGTGCTAACAATTGTCGAGGGTACTAATGCCAACCTAGAACTGAGCATTAAATAGAGGCAAAAAGATACACATGACAACCCTTTAATGTATGTTCTGTAATCCATAGTCTGGAGGGGAAGGAAAAGAGAAAGAGAGAGAAAGGGAAAGAAATAAAGAACCTGCCATGGAAGAGGGCTGGGGGGAGGGCAGAGGGAACCGGGGACATTGGTGGTGGGAGATGGGCACTGGTGGAGGGATGGGTGCTGGAACACTGTATGACCAAAACCCAAATATGAACTTTTTAATTGTATATCTTTGTAATCGTAAAAATAAAAAAATTAATAAAAAAAATAAAATGAAAAAAAATAAATAAAAAATAAGAAAAAAACAAGTGCTCCTCCAAAGAGTCACATTCTGAGCTCCTAATAAGAAAATTCTTTAACCCAACAGCCAACTGAAACTACTTAAGAGGTGGAGATGAAGCAAGTAGGGTGCCCATGGCAGTTTTTCCAGATTGAGAAAGATGGCACTTGAAACTAAGCAAGGATAAAAAGGCAATGAATATAAAAAAAATTTCATTTGCTTAAGCATCTCATTGGATATATTTATAAAATGGAACAAGAGAATTAAATCACTTTTCAAACAAGTTTCTTGTATCTAAAAATAATCGAACAATTATCACAAAAAAATATTTATACATACTTACATACCCAGGCAACATACAAGTAATAATGTTCAAGTCTCTTTCCTTATTGGCGTAGACAGTAAAAATAATAATTAACAAGAAATTTCTTGGGGCCGGGCGATAGTCTAGCGGGTAGGGCATTTGCCTTGCAGCACGTGGCCGGCCTTTGGCGGCCGGGTTTGATCCCCGGCATCCCATATGGTCCCCAGAGCACCGCCAGGAGTAATTCCTGAGGGCAGAGGAGAGTCGCCGGGTGTGATCCAAAAAGCCAAAAAAAAAAAAAAAAAAAAAAATTCTGGTTGAGGGATTTGAAAGGAAGTAAACTTTCTACAGAGAAATCCATTCACCATAAATTTTATATCAACATCACTTTTGAGTTTCAGTTTATTTGTAAAATACAGACAACAAAGGCATGAAATTCCTATAAAACCATATAAAAGGGTTAAAAAATATTAAAATGATGCAAAATCTCAAAGTAGCTTAACGATAATATAAATGAGTTCCTGGTTTGTTTGTTTTTTTTTTTCAGAATCACAAAATATTATAAAGACTATAGTTACTTTTATAAAATAATAATCTCCGTGTTATCGGAGACTGAAAGCTCTGAAGTATACACCTTTCATGCTCAAGATCCCAAGTTCAATTCCTGGCATGTATCAGTGGGCATAGCCTTCATGGACCTCAAAATCACTGCACCTCAGCATCCACTTCAGCAGCCCTGAACAGTGAAACCTCTGGTACATATGGCTGGGCTAAAGATTAGGAGCAACCCCCAGAGGCCCCCTGGGCACTGAATGGGAATTAATCCCCCTTCACACTTACACACACACACACACACACACACACGCGTGATATGATACATATTCTCTCTCTCTCTCTCTCTCTCTCTCTCTCTCTCTCTCTCTCTCTCTCCCCCCTTTCTTTCTCTTACACATTGTGGTTTGCCCTACAGAAGTTTAGGGATTATCATGTAAATCCCTTTGTGTACATTCAATAACACTGTTCTATTAGCATTAGCCATCAATTCATAAAATATGAATCTCTTTTAGAATTTCTCACTAAAATCTATTTATATTTTCAGACCTATTTATATATTATATAATAGACATCATTGCTTCTACTTTATATTTTCAACTATGGCAAATATTATCAATAATTTGAAAAAAAATGTTAATTTTGGTTTTGGTGTCACAACTAGTGACAGCTACTCAGGGTATGCTCCTGATTCAGTACACCTACTGGAACTCGGGCATGATTCAGTACACCTAGTGGTACTCAGGGTATGTTCCTGATTCAGTACACCTAGTGATACTCAGGGTATGTTCCTGATTCAGTACACCTAGTAGTACTCAGATACACTGCTGATTCAGTACTCACAGGCTGCTCCGTTGAAGAGCTCAGAGAACCATACAGAGGCAGAGATCAAGCATGGGTCTCTTGCAGGCTTTCCACCCTGATGAGCTTTGAAGGCTTTCCACCCTGATGAGCTATCTCTCTTGCCTCAGATTAAAATTTTGAAGTGGATATATATTATATATAATACATATATTATATATATATAATATATCTTATGATACCAATATCCAAAGTCAAGGCAAAACATGGATCAAGAGGTCTTGGCAAAGATGGAATCTGCCACAAACGTGTGGGAGTCAGAGGCTAGGTAAGACAGTGAAGGGAAGAGTGTGCTAATAATTGTCAAAAGTGATAGAACTGAGCATTGAATACAGGCAAAAATATATACATGATAACCTCTAAATCTATGTACTGCAATCCACAGTGTGTAAGAGAAGGGGGTAGAGAGAGAGAGAGAGAGAGAGAGAGAGAGAGGAGATAAAGAACCTGCCATAGAGGCAGGCTAGGGCAGGGGAGGGAATCTGGGACATTGGTGGCGGGAAATGGGCAATGGTGGAGGGATGGATGCTGGAACACTGTCACTGTCACTGTCTTCCCGTTCATCATGGATTTGCTCGAGCGGGCACCAGTAACATCTCCATATGTCCTGTCTCATGCTAGTAGAGCTCAAGGGCACCTGCTTGCTCCAGGAACATAAAGAGCCTCAAACCATTCCATCAGGTCATGAGAATGAGGTCTATAATAGTTACTGGTATTTGGCATATCAAATACGACACGGGTAGCTTGCCAGGCTCTGCCGTGCGGGTAGCATACTTGCCAGGCTCTGCCGTGTGGGTAGTATGCTACCCACACAGCTGGAACACTATATGACTGAAACCCAAACATTAACATCTTTGTAATTGTATATGTCATGGTGGTATAATAATTTTTTTTTTAATTTTTTGAAGTGGCTGAGGATAGTTCTATGACAGAGCACCCATTTTGCAAATATGAGGTCTACAGTTCAATCCCTGGTAGCACCCAACGTGCTTAGAATGCTCCTAAATCACTACTGCTTGGAACCCACAACAAAGCACATGATGTTGGTGAACCAGGACCAGGCTGTCATCACAACAATAACACAACAACTGGTGGTCATCACAACAACAAAGGGACAAATCCACTTCTACTTTGTAAAGAAAAGAGCAATTTCAATTGTGAAAACATCTTGAAAACTGGGTATAACTAGATCATTAGGCTTGTTCAACCTCATTAGGCTTGTTCAACCTGAAGACTGAAACACAATACTATACAATATTAAAATTAGTAACATTATATGAACAAAACCCAAAAAATGGAAATAAAAAAATACAGTATTGAGCTACAAAATCTGGGAACCAGAAACAGTATCAGTGACTTAGCCTGCCTTTGAAGCGTAAAGTCACAGGTTCAATGCCTGGTATTGCCAAATGTGCGAAGAGTGATCCTGTCAGCTCTACTCTTCAGGGCCTTTGGCACCACAAGCAAATTCCAGTCAAAAAACAGCCAAGGGTGTGGAAACACCCAAATAAAGGGATAACAATCCCAGGATGCACCATCTTAAAAGATAAGAGTGGACATCACAGCCAGAAGGTTGAGCTCTGAAGTGCACTTGTCTGAGCACTGTGGCGAGCAGTAAAACCAGAAAGTGCAAGCACAAGCGAAGAGTGGTACGCCAGGGAGCACTGTGGCTGATGAGCAAGCACTGCAACCCAACGCTGATCCCAGTGAGAACCACAATCGGGCAGATGAGTGACCCGAGTCATCCATCAGTAAAGGGGCAAGAACAAAATCAGCCTCATTCTCTGAAAATCAGAACAGAAAACACTCCTCTTAGAAAGGGAAGAACAACTGAAAACAAGTCGATGGGGCCAGGAGATGGCTCACTGGCTAAAGCACCTGCCTTACAGATGTGAGGTCACAAGCTAATCCCTGGTGCTGCTGCAGGCACCAAGAGACACGCTGGCAGCAAAGCTGCCTGAGGTCTCTGTTGCACAACTCTTTTCCACCATACTACAAAGAGTCTGTGTGAGCTCTACAGCCGGAGCGCTGGTGAACACGAGTAAGCACCACAATCAAAGCAAGCATGTATCCTGAGAACATCACAATCTGATGGACACCTCCAAGCAAATCCCCACATTTATGCAACCTTCCTGTCACGATAATACAGAAAGAAAGGAAGGGGAGAAATAAATCAACATACTGTAAATAATTTTCGGTTTTGCTTCTCTTGGTGACAGAGGTGGGAATGGCTGGAAGAAGGTTGCACAACACCTGATAGTACTCAGGGGCTTACTCCTGGCTCTGCTCAAGAACCACTCATGACAGTGATCAAGTGAAAATATATGGGCCAGGGGTCCATCACTTTCATCTCCCTAATATAAAATATTGTAAGAGGGACATAAGAAACTATACAATAGTACGCACATGAAATGATTTCACAGAAAATATATAACTGCCAAACCTGATTTAGTAAAAAAAAAAATTTTTTTTTAAAAACAGAAAATCTGATTAAACCTACAAATACTGGAAAATATGAATTGGCAATCATTATCTACTCTCCATAAAGACAACAGGCCAGACAGTTTTAGAGGCATACTAGTAATCAAACTTTCATGAAAAAGATAATCACTTTCTTATAGAATCACTTTTAAAAACAGAAAGAAAGCTCTAGAGATATGTTTTATGAAACTGAAATTATTCTAGGTATTAAAACAGCATAATTTATAAACTCTTACAAAATAAGGCTGGGATTTAAACCATAATAAGAGGATTAAAAATTATGTAATATATTGGTGCTCTCCAAGAAAGGCATTCTGAGTCTCATAAATCAAACTAAAAAAACACCTGTTTTCATTTTCGATATCCAGAGATACATCTGAGGGGGATGAGCTACAGTGGCGATACTCAGGCTTACTCCTGGCTCTGAGGTAGGGATCACTGCTGGTTGGGTTCAGAGAACCATATGCAGGGTCAAGAATGGAGGTGGGTCGACCACCAGCAAGGCAGGAGCCTTACTCCTGTCCTATTCTCACTGGTCCTTGAAAAATGAGTTTTAAATACTGAGAAGTCTATCTATACTTCTATTATATGCAATAAACAACACATAGTGCATTACTGTAAAATAGTTGGAAGAAAAACTACTCAGTTTAGAGAATTTCTCTTGCAGAGAAGCAATTTTAGACTGCATGTGAAATGAGAAAGGTAAACATATAGAAAATTAAGAATAAAACATGGTAAGAAATGTTAAAAGCAAATTTACTCTGAAAAAGGTTTAGAACTAGCAGTTCATGTGGAACTGAGTATTAGAATAATTACATGAAGCTGAGATGTTATTTATAACAGTGTTAATTATTCTTACTTTGGTTTGTGGCATAAAAATTATTAAATATTCATAGGAAAATCTCCGCCCCCGCCAGGTGTGTGCGTGTCCCCTGCGTCTCCGCTGGACCCAAACTGCCCCAGGGAAGGCGGAAACTCCATCAACGGGAACCAAGGCTAACTGCCTTGGTTTCACTCTGGAACCTCGGGCGCTGCGCTCCTGGGACCGGCTGAAAATCTCCGCCCCCCGCCAGGTGTGTGCGTGATCCCCTGCGTCTCCAGCGGACCCAAACTGCCCCAGGGAAGGCGGAAACTCCATCAGCGGGAACCAAGGCTAACTGCCTTGGTTTCACTCTGGAACCTCGGGCGCTGCGCTCCTGGGACCGGCTGAAAATCTCCGCCCCCGCCAGGTGTGTGCGTGTCCCCTGCGTCTCCAGCGGACCCAAACTGCCCCAGGGAAGAGCGGAAACTCCATCAGCGGGAACCAAGGCTAACTGCCTTGGTTTCACTCTGGAACCTTGGGCGCTGCGCTCCTGGGACCGGCTGAAAATCTCCGCCCCGCCAGGTGTGTGCGTGTCCCCTGCGTCTCCAGCGGACCCAAACTGCCCCAGGGAAGAGCGGAAACTCCATCAACGGGAACCAAGGCTAACTGCCTTGGTTTCACTGAGAACCTTGGGCGCTGCGCTCCTGGGACCGGCTGAAAATCTCCCCCGCCAGGTGTGTGCGTGTCCCCTGCGTCTCCGTGGACCCAAACTGCCCCAGGGAAGGCGGAAACTCCATCAACGGGAACCAAGGCTAACTGCCTTGGTTTCACTGAGAACCTCGGGCGCTGCGCTCCTGGGACCGGCTGAAAATCTCCGCCCCCCGCCAGGTGTGTGCGTGATCCCCTGCGTCTCCGCGGACCCAAACTGCCCCAGGGAAGAGCGGAAACTCCATCAACGGGAACCAAGGCTAACTGCCTTGGTTTCACTCCGGAACAGGCCCTGCGCTTCCGTAATCATCCCAAAACTCAAAACGCGCGGGCTAGCTGTCAGCGCAAACCTTACTACCTATCTTGCATGAGGTACCACTGAACCTTGGTTCCTACATCCTTGCTACCCACCCAAACTCCCAAACAGACCAGACACCTACTAACTGTACTATCCTGTCATCCAAGACCCCACATTTGCAACCTACAATAGTCAAAATGGTAAAGCAACACAAAGTTCCATCCAGCTCTGTGAGTGAAGTCACTAGTCCAGATGAGCCAAGCAATACCAATGAGTTATATAACCTCTCTGATAAGGAATTTCGGAAAGAAATGTTAAGGAGTCATAAGGAATTCAAAGAAGCAATGGAATGCAAACTCAATAAAATACAAGAGGACATGATAGAAGAAGTGAGGAAAATGCAAATGGAAATGACATATATTAAAAATGAGGTAAATGAAATGAAAAACACAGTGGAAAGCCAGCATAGCAGAATAATAGCTACTGAAGAAAGAATTAGTGATCTCGAAGACGCGTTCCAAAGATTCTCTACACAACACCAGAAGATAGAAAAAAGACTCACAATTACAGACAGACAACAAGAGATAATCGGGATGAAGCCAGAAGAAACAACATACGGATCATTGGGGTCCCAGAAGGGCAAGAAGAAAACCCTGATGAAGAAGAAACTGTCAAAGCCATCATTGCTGAGAAGTTCCCGGAACTAAAAACACTTGCCTCAAGATCCAGGAGGCCCGTAGGATACCTGCTAAAAGAAACCCCAACAAGAATACTCCAAGACACATCTTAATTAAAATGACAAAAACTATAGATAGAGATAGAATACTGAAAGCAGCAAGATCAAAGAAGGAAATCACATACAAAGGAACATCTCTAAGATTTACAGCAGACTTCTCTGATGAAACACTCCGAGCAAGAAAACAATGGTGGGATATTGTGAAAAGGCTGAATGAACTGCAGGCCTCACCAAGAATTCTTTACCCGGCCAGACTCACATTCAGATATGAAGGAAAGATACACAACTTCATGGATAAGCAACAACTCAGGAACTTCATGGACTCAAAACCAACCTTAAAGAAGGACTGAAGGGTCTACTGTAATACGACCAAACCCATAAGCACAACAAGCACAAACAGAAAGATGGCACAAAATCCGATGACAATAATCTCTCTCAATGTCAATGGTCTAAATGCACCAATTAAGAGACACAGAGTAACAAAATGGATTAAAAAATTGAACCCAACATTCTGCTGTCTACAAGAAACACATCTGAATAATCAGAACAAACACAGACTCAAAGTCAAAGGTTGGAAGACCATTCTCCATGCAAACAATTCCTCCAAAAAGGCTGGTGTGGCCATATTAGTATCAGATAATATAGACTTCAGGCTGAAAAAGGTTAGAAGGGACAACGAAGGCCATTTCTTATTACTTAAGGGGTATGTACACCAGGAAGAAATTACACTACTAAACATATATGCACCCAACGAGGGGCCAGCAAAATACATAAAACAACTGCTAAGAGACCTCAAAGAAGACATTAACAGTAGCACAATAATAGTTGGAGACTTCAACACTGCTCTATCAACGATGGATAGATCAACAAGACTGAAACTCACCAAGGAAATATTGGCCCTGAAGGAAGAAATGGAAGAAAGAGAGCTAGTAGATATATACAGGGCTTTTCATGCCAAAAAAGCTGAATACACATTTTCTCTAGTGCACATGGAACATTCTCCAAGATAGACCACATGCTAAGCCACAAAGCATACCTCAATAAAATTAAAAGATAGAAATTGTGTCAGCTATCTTTTCAGACCATGATGCACTGAAAATGGAAGTTAACCATACACAGAAACAGGGAGTCAAACCAAACACCTGGAAACTGAACAGCTCACTCCTGAACAACAAATGGGTCATAGAAGAAATCAAACAGGAAATCCAAAGATTTCTGGAAACAAATGAAAATGAAGACACCAACTATAAGAACTTGTGGGACACAGCAAAAGCCGTGTTAAGAGGAAATTTATAGCTCTGCAAGCATTCATCAGGAAACAAGAAAGGGCCCACATAAATAACCTGACTACACAGCTGAAGACATTAGAGAAAGACCAACAAAAAGGCCCAACCCAGGCAGAAAAAGGAAATAATAAAACTTAGAGAGGAAATCAATGAGTTGGAAACCAAAAAACAATCAAAAGATTAATGAAACCAAGAGCTGGTTTTTGAAAAAATAAACAAGATTGACAAACCATTGGCAAGACTTGTAAGGACAGAAAAGAGAGAACCCAAATAAACAGAATCAGAAATAAAAAGGGTGACATCACAACAGAAACCACAGAAATCCAAAGATCATCAGAGATTACTTTGAGAGCCTGTATGCCGTGAAACATGAGAATCTAGAAGAAATGGATCAATTCCTGAAGTCCTATAACCTCCACGGCTGAAACAAGAAGACCTCCAATACCTGAATAAGCCTATCACCATTGAGGAAATAGAAACAGTAATTAAAAGACTTCCCAAACACAAAAGCCCAGGTCCAGACGGATTCCCTAGTGAACTCTACCAAACCTTTAAGGAGGACCTACTGCCAGTCCTGTTCAAGCTCTTCCAGGAAATAGAAGAAACAGAAACACTCCCAAACAGCTTCTACGAGGCACATATCACCCTGATACCCAAAGCAGGGAGAGACAACACAAAGAAAGAAAACTACAGACCAATATCCTGATGAACACGGATGCTAAGATCTTCAACAAAATACTAGCAAACAGAATCAAAGACTCATCAAGAAGATTATACATCATGACCAAGTAGGATTCATCCGGGTATGCAAGGATGGTTCAACATTACGCAAGTCAATCAACATAATACATCATATCAATAAGAGAAAAAATAAAAACCATATGATCCTATCAATAGGCGCAGAGAAAGCATTTGACAAGATCCAGCACCCGTTCATGATTAAAACCCTCCAGAAAATGGGAATTGAAGGGACTTTCCTCAAGATAGTTACAGCCATCTACCAAAAGCCCACAGCGAGCATCATTCTCAATGGGGGAAAAGTTGAAAGCCTTCCCCCCCTGAGATCAGGGACAAGACAAGGTTGCCCACTCTCACCTCTTTTATTCAATATAGTACTGGAAGTACTTGCCATAGCAATCAGAGAAGAAAAAGGACATCAAGGGCATCCAGATAGGCAAGGAAGAAGTCAAGCTATCATTATTTGCAGATGACATGATATTATACCTAGAGAACCTAAACTCTCTACCAAAAAACTCCTAGAAACAATAGACGCATATAGTAGAGTGGCAGGATACAAAATCAACACGCAAAAGTCAGTGGCTTTCCTATATACAAATAACGAAAGAGAAGAAAGGGATATTAAGGAAACAATTCCATTCACAATTGTGCCACAGAAAATCAAATACCTAGGAATCAACTTACCCAAGTGTGTAAAGGACCTGTACAAAGAAAACTACAAGACACTGCTCCAAGAGATAAAGAGGACACAAGGAAATGGAAACACATTCCCTGCTCATGGATGGGGAGAATCAACATTGTCAAAATGGTAATACTCCCTAGAGCTCTATACAGATTCAATGCAGTCCCTATGAGGATACCCATGACATTCTTCAAAGAAATTGACCAAACAATCCTGAAATTTGTATGGAGCAATAAACCCCCAAGGATAGCTAAAGCAATCCTCGGGAAAAAGAAGATGGGAGGCATCACCTTACCCAACTTCAAACTGTACTACAAGGCAGTAGTAATTAAAACAGCATGGTATTGGAATAAAAACAGACCCGTGGACCTATGGAATAGAATTGAGTATCCTGACACCCAACCTCAAACACATGATCATTTAATCTTTGATAAAGGTGCAACGAGTCTAAAATGGAGTAAGGAAAGCCTCTTCAATAAGTGGTGTTGGGAAAACTGGGCAGCGACATGTAAAAAAATGAATTTGGACCTGTGTCTAACACCATGCACAAAAATCAGATCAAAGTGGATTAAAGATCTCAATATCAGACTTGAATCCATAAAGTACATTGAAGAAAATATAGGAAAAACCCTCCATGACATTGAAGCTAAAGGCATCTTCAAAGATGAAACATCTCTAACAAAGCAACTAGAAGAAAAGATAAATATATGGGACTACATGAAACTAAAAGCTTCTGCACCTCAAAGAAACAGTGACTAAGATACAAAAGCAGTCCACAGAATGGGAAAGAATATTCACCCAATACTCATCTGATAAGGGGTTAATATCCAGGATATATCAGGCACTGGTAGAACTTTACAAGAAGAAAACAAACAACCCCATCAAAAAATGGGGAGAAGAAATGAACAGAAACTTCAGCAAGGAAGAAATTCGAATGGCCAAAAAACATATGAAAAAATGCTCATCATCACTAATCATCAGAGAGATGCAAATCAAAACAACAATGAGATACCACTTTACACCACAGAGACTGGCACATATTCAAAGAACAAGAACAACAAGTGCTGGCGTGGGGTGTGGGAAAAGGGGACACTCATCCATTGTTGGTGGGAATGCCGGCTGGTACAGCCTTTCTGGAAAAACAATATGGACATTCCTCCAAAGACTAGAAATTGAACTCCCATTTGACCCAGCCATACCACTCCTGGGAATCTACTCTGGGAAACCAAAAATGCAGCGGAAACACCATCCCTACTTTTATGTTCATAGCAGCATTATTCACAATAGCCAGAATCTGGAAGCAACCAGAGTGCCCGAAAATCGATGACTGGATAAAAAGCTTTAGTACATCTACACAATGGAATACTATGCAGCTGTTAGGAAAAATGAAGTTATAAAATTTGCCTACAAATGGATGGACATGGAGAAGATTATGTTGAGCGAAATTAGCCAGAAGGAGAGAGACAGTTACAGAATGACTGCATTTATCTGCATAACATAAATATATAGGTACATATTATGATACCAATATCCAAGGTCAAGTGAAACATACATCAGGAGGTCCTGTCAAAGGTGGAAATTATCACAAACGTGTGGGAGTCAGAGGCTAGGTAAGACAGAAAATGGAACAGTGTGCTAACAATTGTGGGGGTACTAATGCCAACCTAGAACTGAGCATTAAATAGAGGCAAAAGGATACACATGACAACCCTTTAATGTATGTTCTGTAATCCATAGTCTGGAGAGGAAGGAAAAGAGAAAGATAGAAATGGAAAGAAATAAAGAACCTGCCATGGAGGAGGGCTGGGGGAGGAGGAACCGGGGACGTTGGTGGTGGGAGATGGGCACTGGTGGCGGGATGGGTGCTGCAACACTGTATGACCAAAACCCAAATATGAACTTTTTAATTGTATATCTTTGTAATTGTAAAAATAAAAAAATTAAAAAAAAAAATAAAAAAAAAAATAAATAAATATTCATATATTCTAAAATAAAAGTCTTAAATAACAACAAAAATAACTGAAGACTGTGACACTTTA
>JAJIBD010000258.1:0-208447 GCA_021461705.1 Cryptotis parvus
AAACTAAAACTAAGGGATCAGACAGTTTGTGCCTACTTTTATTAACAAAACTATTGGGCACAGTTTGACAAATTTGATCACATATCATATATGCTTTCCATACTTAGTGACGATGATGTAATGTCACATGCAGAGTAGAACACATTTCTTATTAGGTTGATCATAAAGATTGCTAACCCTATTTCAGCTACTAATACTGGACCTAATTTATATATAAGAAAGGTGAAATTGGGAGCAGTCATACCAGAATTAACTTCATATGAGAGAAATAGTGAACACCAAAGAGTTGAATGTTAAAAACAAACAAATAAACAAACAAACTGCTTTCTCAGAATTTTCATGTCATGTTTTCTAATGCAATTGGCAACTAGTTGATATTGCCAAAACTTACGCTTCACAATGAAAATAGGGGCATCAGTATAATTTGCTTCATTGGGGTGTTGCAATATTAATGAAATCACATGCAAAATGCCTTGTTGCAGTACACTGCTGCCCAGAGCCTCTGCATTTGGCCTGCAGTTGCTTTCTGCAGGTCACTTTGTAGATAGGAGGGAGGATAGTTTGAATGTGGCAGCTCATCTGACCATGTATTCTATACTGGCTGGTATAAATATTCTCTCAGGCTGCCACAATCATAGTGGGTCTAGCTAGATCTTACTGGTATATTTGACTAGCCACATTGGATCTCTTAAGTAATTAGACCAGAGAGAAATGCTGTTTGCCTCCAAGCAAACAAGCATGGAGGTCTGGTTATTCAAAGGCAGATAAAATACAGAACGACCATAAAGAAGGCAAGACTCTTGTGAAGGCTTGGAGAAATATTTAACTGGCTATAGAATATTACTTGGTATAGATAGATGCCTGTCTTTGTATTCTGAGATACAGTTAACCTTGGGAGAGAGGGAATTCCTGCCCTGCTCCCGAATTTTGTGTGGGGTACCTCAGCATTTCCCGCAATGCCTACCAGTGTTCATGATGGTAAAAATCTCGATTTTTTAAAAAAAATTATCTTAATTCTAAAAATCAGAGAGTGTGATATGTTTCAGAGAAGGGAGGTGATAAATAAATTTAATTTACTATCTTTGACTTTGATAAAACCTGTTGTCTGACATCTCCCTCTAATGATTAAATATTTACTCTAATCACTGATATAAGATTTTTATTCGCTGATAAATGAGCTGAAACATCTCTTTATTCTTAGACCAAGCAGAAAACAACCTGTATTGCAAAAGAACTGTTCTGAAATGCATAATTGGTACTAAATACTATCTAATAAATACTACTGATATTTATATCTCAAAAATAGTAAACATTCAGTAATACCCTTCATTATATTCATCAAATGAGAAGACTTAAACCACAAAACAGTGAGAGATTTAAAAATATAAATATGCCATAAAATTATTTGACAGAAATTTACTATATCTCAGATTTCTCCATTGCTAAAGTAGCATACTTCTTGATATTTCCTTTCCTCTTTATTTCAAATAATAGAATATTTTTTATTATGTTTTGACCAATTATCACTGATATCCATATCCATAAATATATTATTTAGCAACATATAATTATGTCTTGATTGCTGTTTGCTTGTTTGATTCCAATAATGCTTTTTTAGTCTTTCAAAATTCAACTTTTCATCTCAATTGATTTAGCTCATAATCAACAACAATTATTCATGTTTATTCAGAGAAATTAAAATAAGAGAGGTGATTAAATTCCGCACTGCAAAGACATTGCATTCATTTGAACATTCCAAGTATATTTTTTTCTATTTTTCATGGTATTATTATTGGAGCTCTGTGAAGATTAATGATAAACCATGTTATGGGATGGCTGAGGGCAGAGGAGGAAATTATCTTGTAAGTATAAAATATTACTAGTGTCATGCTCAGCTGCTTGTTAACTGAGTTAGTTTTTTGCAAGTTTCTTGGTAGTCCAAGATGCTCAATTTAGTCTTCTTGTGAATCTCTGTTAATGCCATTATTCTCCCATGGTCACAGAGAACTGGCCCTAGAATGGAACTAACTCCTGTAGACATGTGCTTTTTAACAGAGGAGTTGGTGTTGCACAACTGGAATGTAAAATGAGAAAGGGAAGATTAATATTTTGTCTGATGACCCTACACAACTACTAAAAAAAATCATGGCTTCTGAAATCAGAAAACTTGGGTTCTAAGCATAGATACTGCATTAGACTACCAATCATAGGAGAATTATAAGTTTAAGATAAATTTCTCTCATTTATAAATCAAGAATTACCTTAACTGAGGTACTTATTAGGATTGAATAGAAAACATAAATTAAATACTTACTCTGGCTTTGGCACACTGTAGTTATCAGGAAATTATGGTTGTAATGATAATAATGATGACATAGATGATGTAGATTGTCATTACTGCTATCAATGATGATTCCAATTTTGATATCTATGTAATAAAATACATAAAAAGATCTTTAGATTCAAAGACATATTCAATAAGCATTTTTTGGGTCACACCCAGCAATGCTCAGGGGTTTCTCCTGGCTCTGCACTCATGAATTACTCCTGGCATTGCTCGGGGGACCATATGGGATGCCAGGGATCTAACCCCGGCCGGCATGGGCCAGCCGCATTCAAGACAAACGCCCTACCCACTGGACTATAGCTCCGGCCCTCAATAAGCATTTAAATGCTATTAGAATACCTCTTGGTTAAGTATCAAAAATGCATATGCAATTAAAGCTCACTGTCAAGGTAAGTCAATGTCATTACAGATGGGTCTCAGCTTTCAAGACATAGAGACGTTTGGTGCCAATCTAGGTTTTTAACAGTAGATAAATTATTTTTAAATAAAATAATTAATATACAAATAATATAATTTTATTTGTAATTTTACAACCATTTTACCTGACTACAGAAATCATCATCAACAACCAAATAAACAATTGTATAATCACTATCACTATTTTCCCATTCATCATCTATTTGCTAGAGTGGACACCAGTAATATCTCCATATGTCCTGTCTCATGCTAGTAGAACCCAAAGTCATCCGCTTGCTCCAGGAACATAAAGAGCCTCAAACCATTATATTAGATCATGGGAATGACCTAATATAAATGTTACTGGTATTTGGCATATCAAATATGGCACGAGCAGCTTGCCAGGCTTGCTGTGCGGGTGGCTTACTCTTGTAGTTACCTCTGAATAAAGCATTTATTGATGAACCGCAAGGCCACTAGCGGCTGTGTGAGCCGGGCTGTAATAGTCTGATCTGCTGGGTGGAATTGTGATGAGAGGGAAGTCGGATGTGGAAGATGGCAGCCCCCATGGAGTCAGGGTGTCGTCTGGCTTATTGTGAGGCTCTGCTGGGGTGGCAGGCCAAGGCTAGAACCCGCCATGCCTCCCAGGCACCTCATGAGCGGCTGGGCACAGGGAGAGCAAGGAGCTGCTCTGCCCCATGTCTGAGAGTCTCTGGTTCAGCACACCTGGGCCGGATTGAAAAAAAAACTGCTGCAGGGTAGGTGTGGATGATCCGGGCTGTGATAGTCTGGTCTGCTGGGTGGAGTTGTGATGAGAGGGAAGTCCGGATGTGGAAGATGGCAGCTCCCATGGAGTCAGGGGGGTCGTCTGGCTTGTTGTGAGGCTCCGCTGGGATTAAAATTGTTTACAAATTAAACAATTGTATAATACACCAGAGATTTATGATCATTGTAGTTATTCTCTTGGAATAACAAACCACCTCAAAAAAATATCAAGAATGCTACCATGTCTTAGAAATGCAGAAAATAAACAATTTACAATACACATTTATAATCTGAGTTGCTGTTTAAAATTGTTCCTTATTTTCTTGCCTGTAAGTTGACATGGAGATTTTGACGAGAAGTTTTTTGATCTGTAAGGAAATCAACTATGCATCTCAACATAGAAAATAAGGAAGCTTCTGCCTAAAGAAAGCCATGGTTTGACTTGGCCAGGAAAATTTTTATGAACAGCAGTCATTTTCTTTGTCACTAGTTGACAGTAGAAGGAAGAACATTGACCATTTACTCAACATGCTTTTGCAGGGTTTTGTTTGTTTCTGGGACACACCTGCTGGTGCTCAGTCATTTCTCCTGGCTCTGCACTCAGAAATCACTCCTGGTAGACTCAAGGTACCGTGTGAGATGCCAGGGATCAAACCTAGGTCAGCTGCATGCAAGGCAAATACCCTACATGATGGATGACTGTTCCAACCCTCCACTCTTCCTTTATTGTAGTGCTAATAATGGAAGACTACAAAAAAATACTACGTGGTTTTTTCATTCATGACTCATTAAACACAAAAGTTTTCAAATAACAGGATCTAAAAAATTTATAGTTGGTAATTTAAGCATACTGCTTTTTCACTTTTTATGGGAAATGCTTTGCTTTTTGTTCCCCTATGAAGACCAAATTCAATTCCATTTGAGTTGTTTGATTCTAAAATGCACAGTGTAAGATTAATGAGGCCCTACAAGGTTTATAACGAAAGAGAGGTAACTCAAATTTGCTGCCTAGGATGCAGTCAAGTTCCGGCAAAATAGAGTCAGTTCCTTAAGAAACGAGTCAAAGGTTCAATGTAGGGAGTTTAATGAGGATATTGTTCTGTGACTGAAGGGTGTGGAACTTTCAACTTGAAGAAATGACACAGGTAGCATTGCAGATAGATGAACAACTTCACTAAAAATGTTTCTCACTGCTGCAGCAAAATATATTTGATGACAAAAGAAGGATGGCGGTAGGGGAAAGACTCATAAGAATAATGTCCTAAACTCTCATCAAACAACAAATATGATTAATCCAAGGGATCACTGATGCAAATGTCACTGTTCAACTCTCTCTTTAAGTCTAATTTTTTTCACAATAAACTATTTGGGCACACAGTTCATCAATACATGCACAAGATGAGAGGCTACTACAAGAGTATCCCACCCATAGGACAGAGCCTGGCAAGCTACCCATGTCGTATTTGATATGCCAAAAACCAGTAACAATTATAGACCTCATTCCCATGACCCAAAGGAATGGTTTGAGGCTCTTCTTGTTCCTGGAGTGAGCATTTGCCCTTGGGCTACACTAGCATGTGACAGGTCAGATCCTATGGAGATGTTTCTGGTGCCTGCTCGAGCAAATCCATGAACAAAGGAAGATAAGTGACAAGTGAAATTATTTGGGGTTTCTCAAATTAGAAATGTGCTTAATTTTTCTACATATTTATATCCCTATTCCCTATCCTGAAGAGTTTGTTTGGAGTCTCACACTAACTTGTAAACTTTGATTGATTTTCCTAAATCAGTTCAACATTAATTTTTGCTTAAAACATTCCTTTCTCCATCACGTTTTGTAATTGTTTATTTAGATTAATCTTTCCCAGTCTTTCAAAATTATTTTACATGAATTTGAATATTAAAATACTTAAAATACACTCTTTTTCTCTTTCTCAACCCATCTTGTCCCTGAGTCTAGAAACTGAGCCTATTTAGTTTTACATTTCCATGACCCATCACACACTAAAATAATTTGCATTTTTTTTCACTCATAAAATGTGGATCTGACTAAAGGAACTATGACAAGGATAAATAAAAACATAATAGTCAAGAACAAAGCAGAAAAAAAATTAAGTATGAAACTCTTAGATAGTATGTTTTTAGAAGTAATATAAGAGGAGCTACAACATCAACTGAAAGCTGCATGCTTAACTCTTTAGAGACACAAGACTTATTTTCTTTGCAAAGATTGTTCAAATATAGTAGGTAGGATACAGAAAAACACTGATAAGAAGTAAATCTCTGTTGGATAAAGTCCAGTAGTAGTTCAAATGACAGAGACATTTGGTAAGAAGCTAGTGCTATGGCTAAAATGAATCAGTACTAATTATCTCTACTAAAAGTTGGAATGGTGAAAGATTATTTTTAGATATTGAAATGTCAATCTTCTTGAAAATGTTAAAAACTAGCAGGACAAATAGACTTTGAATAATATTAGAAGAAATACGTATTCATATAGAATTATTTCATTAAGAGATTAATATGCTGCCTAAGCCCATGTGGTACTAGTGTCCATCATGTGCTTCTGCCAAGCATATATGTTTCCCGCATTCCCATCCTTTAAAGAGGATGTGTGTCTCCCATCCTGAGATGTGTACTTCATACTTTCATATCTAATGCCAGCATGTGTACTGGGGCTTTCTTTCCATTCTGAGAAGCCCATATTCTGTCTTGAGCATATTATTCTCTCTTGAGCATGTTATTCTCTCTCTTTCTCTCTATCTCTTTTTCTTCTCCCTTTCCTCGAAACTTCTGAATAAAACCTATTTTAACATAAAAAGGACAGAGATCAATATATGTTTATATAGAGGTAGAAAATGTTGTGACTTGTGTCAACAAGACAAAGATGGCAGGTTGATTGTAGTAATGTATGGAACGTTGCTGAAAATTTTAAATTATGCTAAACCTGTGTTATTCTAGACAAAAAGATATATACCAGTCATATAAGATTAAAAATTTAGCAACTTAAGGAAATCAAGTTTCCTTTTTATCCTGGGTACAATTCATAAGACAGGCTTGTCTACACCTAGGGCTCTGCCTCATGGGCCCTGGATGGTTGATGGTCTGACAGAGAAAAAAGATTGGGTGCCCTCGGATGAATCCACAGCCATGGCAGAGTCTGGGAAGTTACCCATGGTGTACTCAATATGACAAAAACAGTAACCATAATGCACCTCATTCCCAATGAATGGAGATATTACTGGCACCAGCTTGAGCAAATCGATGACCAACGGGAAGAGAAGTGACAAGTGACAAGTGATTATTCATGACCTTCACAAACATAAAACAAAAAATTCAGAGCAAATATATTTTGAATTACTCCTGCTATTACAGAAAAAAATGAGAATCCTCAATAGTCTAAAACATTCTGGAATGACAAAATGCCCCTGATTGAGCAGAATTTATGATCCAAGTATACGATCAAAAAAAAACTCAAGCTTGTGAAATATCACAATCTGTATCTTTAGCACCTTTTCAATCCATTTTATAGTGATTATAGAGTTCATAAAAATTGGTACTCAGTTAACAGTAATTTTAACTCTGGGGCTACATGTTATCAATTATTTTTTAGTTATCTTTTACATTTTTATTTTAATATTTTAATTATACCACCGTGAGATATACAATTACAAAGTTGTTCATGTTTGGGTTTCAGTCCTACAGTGTTACTGCACCCATTCCTCCACCAATGCCCATTCCCCACCACCAATGTCTGTGATTCCCTCCCCCACTCCCTATCCTGCCTCTATGGTGGGTTCTTTGTCTTTTTTTCTCACTCTCTCTCTATCGCTCTCTCTTCCTTCTCTTACATATTGTGGCATTGTGGATTGCAATACATATACTTAGAGGTTATCATGTGTATCCCTTTGCCTATATTCAATGCTCAGTTCAAGGTTGGTATTATCATTTTCGACAATTATTAGCATACTTTTCTGTCCTTAACTAAACTCTGACTCCCAAATGTTTGCTGTTGATTCCACCAATTGGCAAGACCTACTGTTCCATGTTTTGCCTGACCTTGGATATTGGTTTCTTACTTGTCGAGGTTTCTGTTCATTTCTTCTCCCCATTTTTTGATGGGGTTGGCTGTTTTCTGCTTGTAAAGTTCTACCAGTGCCTGCTATATTCTGGATATTAACCCCTTATCCGATGGGTATTGTGTGAATATTCTTTCCTAGTCTGTGGACTGTCTTTGTATCTTCATTACTGTTTCTTTTTGCGGTGAAGAAGTTTTTTTAGTTTCATATAGCCCCCATATGTTTATCTTTGCTTTCAATTGCTTTGTTAGCAGTGTTTTATCTTTGAAGATGCCTTTAGCTTCAATGTCGTAGAGGGTTTTTCCAATATTTTCTTCAACATAACATATTGATTCAGGTCTGATATTGAAATCTTTAATCCATTTTGATCTGAGTTCTGTGCATGGTGTTAGAGGTCCAAATTCATTTTTTTTTACATGTAGCTTCCCATTTTTACCAGCACCACTTGCTCTGGAGTTTCCTTGCTCCATTTCGTGCTTTTGCTCCTTTATCAAAGATTAAATGATCATGTATTTGAGCATGGGTTACAGGATACTCAACTCTATTCTGTAGGTCCACAGGTCTGTTTTTATTCCAATATAATGCTGTTTTAATTACTACCGCTTTGTATTACAGTTTGTAGTTGGGAAGGATGGTGTCTCCCATCATCTTTTTCCCAAGGATTGCTTTAGCTATTCATGGGGGTTTATTATTCCATACAAATTTCGGGAGTGTTTGGTCATTTTCTTTGAAGAATGTCATGGTATCCTTATAGGGGCTACATTGAATCTGTATAAAGCTCTAGGGAGTATTACCATTTTGACAATGTTAATTCTCTCAATCCATGATCAGGGAATACGTTTCCATTTCCTCATATCTTCTTTTTATTCTTGAAGCAGGATTTTGTAGTTTTCTTTTCCAGGACCATTACACTTTTAGCTGATTCCTAGGTATTTGTTTTTCTTGTCACAATTGTGGATGGAATTGTTTTTTTTAAATACCCCTTTCTTCTATTTTGTTATTTGTATACAGGAAAGCCACTGACTTCTGGGTATTGATTTTGTACCCTGCCACTCTACTATAGGTATCTATTGTTTCTAGGAGTTTTTGGTAGAGTTTAGGGTTATCTAGGTATACTATCATGTCATCTGCAAACAGTGATAGCTTGACTTCTTCACTGTCTATCTGGATGACCTTAATGTCCATTTTACTCTGATTGCTATGGCAAGTATTCCAGTACTATATTGAATAGAAGTGGTGATCATGGGCAACCTTGTCTTATCCCCAATCTTTGGGGAAGGCTTTCAATATTTCCCCCATTGAGAATGATACTCTTTGTGGTCTTTTGGTAGATCTCTTTGACTATATTGAGTAAGGTTCCTTTAATTCCCATTTTATGGAGTATTTTTTATCAGAAATGGGTTTTGGATCTATCAAACGTTTTCTCTGTGTCTATTTATATGATCATATGGTTTTTATTTTTTTTCTTTTATTGATATGATGTTGCAGGGTGGCTGTCGATGATCCTGGCTGTGATAATCTGGTCTGCTGGGTGGAGTTGTGACGAGAGGGAAGTCTGAATGTGAAAAATGGCGGGCCCCATGGAGTAGGGGAGGGTGGTCTGGATTGTTGTGAGGTTCTGCTGGGGTGGCAGGCCAGGGCTAGAACCCGCCATGCCTCCCGGGCACCTCATGAGCAGCTGGGCACAGGGAGAGCAAGTAGCAGCGCTGCCCCATGTCTGAGAGTCTCTTGTTCAGCATACCTGGGCCAGATTGAAAAAAAAAACTGCTGCAGGGTGGGTGTGGATGATCCAGGCTTTGATTGTTTGGTCTTCTGGGTGGAGTTGTGATGTGGAAAATGGCGGGCCCCATGGAGTAGGGGAGGGTGGTCTGGCTTGTTGTGAGGTTCTGCTGGGGTGGCAGGCCAGGGCTAGAACCCGCCATGCCTCCCGGGTGCCTCCACGAGCAGCTGGGCACAGGGAGAGCAAGTAGCAGCACTGCCCCATGTCTGATAGTCTATCAATCCGGCCCAGGTATGCTGAACCAGAGACTCTCAGACATGAGGAAGCTGCTACTTACTCTCCCTGTGCCCAGCTGTTCGTGAGGCACCCGGGAAGCATGGCGGGTTCTAGCCCTGGCCTGCCACCCCAGCAGAACCTCACAACAATCCAGACCACCACCCTACTCCATGGGGCCCGCCATTTTCCACATCCGACTTCCGTCGTCACAACTCCACCCAGCAGACCAGACTAATACAGCCCGGTTCATGCGGCCGTGCAGTTCATCAATAAATGCTTTATTTAGAGGGGACTACAACAGTATGCCACCCGCCGCGGCAAGCCTGGCAAGCTGCTCATGTAGTAATGATATGCCAATTACCAGTAACATTTATATTTGGTCATTCCCGTGACCTAATATGATTGTTTGAGGCTCTTTATGTTCCTGGAGCAAGCGGATGCCTTTGGGTTCTACTAGCATGAGACAGGGCATATGGAGATATTACTGGTGCCCCCCTCTAGCAAATAGATGATTAAAGGGAAGATAGTGATAGTGATTGTGATTGATATGATGTATTATGCTAATTGACTTGCTAATGTTGAAACATCCTTTCATTTAGGGATAAATCCAACTTGGTCATGATATATAAACTTTTAGATGAATCTTTGGATTCTGTTTGCTAGTAGTCTGTTGAAGATCTTAGCATCTGTGTTCATCAAGGATATTGGTCTGCAGTTTTCTTTTTTTTGCTGTCTTTGCCTGCTTTGGGTGTCAGGGGTGATATATGCCTCATAGAAGCTATTTGAGAGTGTTTCTGTTTCTTCTATTTCCTGGCAGAGCTTGAAAAGGACTGTAGGTCCTCTTTAAAAGTTTGGAAGAATTCACTGGTGAATCCATCTGGACTGGGGCTTTTGTGGTTGAGAAAACTTTTTATTACTGTTTCAATTTTCTAGATAGTTATAGGGTTATTCACGATTTGCAGGTCTTTCTGTTACAGCTGTGGGAGATTATACGAGTTCAGGAATCTGTCCATTTCTTCCAGTTTCTCATATTTCGTGGCATCAGACTATCAGAAGAATTTCTGATGGTCTTTTGGATTTTGTGGTTTCTGTTATGATGTCCCCCTTTTCATTTATGATACTATTTATTTGGTTTCTCTCTTTCCCTTTCCTTACAAATCTTGCTAGTGGTTTGTCAATCTGTTTATTTTTTCAAAGAACCAGCTCTTGGTTTCATTATTCTTTTGGATTGTTTTTTTGGATTTTCAGCTCATTGATTTCCTCATAAGTTTTATTATTTCCTTCGTTCTGCCTGGGTGGGGCTCCTTTTGTTGGTCTTTTTCTAATATTTGAGCTGTGAAGTCAGGTTATTTATGTGGCCCTTTTCTTTTTTTCCTGATGTTTGCTTGCAGAGCTATGAACTTTCCTCTTAACACTGCTTTTGCTGTATCAAACTTGTATCACTACAAATACTTATAGTTGGTGTCTTCATTTTCATTTGTTTCCATGAATCTTTGGATTTTCTCTTTGATTTCATCTATGACCCACTGGTTGTTCAGCCATGAGCTGTTCAGTTTCTAGGTGTTTGGCTTGACTCTCTGTTTTTGTGTGTGGATATTTTCCATTTTCAGTAATCATGGTCTGAAAAGATGATTGACACAATTTCTATCTTCTTGATTTTAATGGAGGTATGTTTTGTTGCTCAGCATGTGATCTATCTTGGAGAATGTTCCATGTGCATTGGAAAAGAATGTGTATACGACCCTTTTTGGGATGAAAAGCCCTGTATATATCTACCAGTCCTCTTTCTTCCATTACTTCCTTCAGGGCCAGTATTTCCCCCCCTGGTGAGTTTCAATTTCATCAATCTATCAAGAGTTGATAGAACAGTACTGAAATCTCCAACTACAATTGTTTTACTGTCAATGTCTTCTTTGAAGTCTATTAGCAGTTGTTTTATGTATTTTGCTGAAACCTCGTTGAGTGCATATATGTTTAGGATTGTGATTTCTTTCTGATAAACCTATCCCTTAATTATTAAGAAATGGCATTCACTGTCCCTACTGACCATTTTCAAACTGAAGTCTATGTTGTCAGATACTAGTATGGCCACATTGGCCTTTTTGGGGGAGTTGTTTGCTTAGAGAATTGTTTTCCAGGCTTTGACTTTGAGTCTGTTTGCTCTGGTTGTTCAGATGTGTTTCTTGTAGGCAGAAGAATGTTGGATTCAGTTTTTTAATCCATTTTGCCACTCTGTGTTTTTTTAATTGGTGCATTTAGACTGTTGACATTAGAGAGGTTATTGTCATGGGACTTAGTGCCATCTTCCTTAATAAGGTTATTGTGGTTTGGGGGTTTGTCTTATCTTACAGTAGTTTTTTCAGTACTTCTTTTAAAGTTGGTTTTGAGTTTATGAATTCCTGAGTTGTTGTTTATCCATGATGTTGTGTATCTTCCCTTCAAACCTGAATGTGAGTTAAGCTGGGTAAACAATTCTTGGTGAGGTCTTCATTTCATTGAGTCTTTTCATGATATCCCACCAAAGGCTTGAAATACTCCAAGCACAAAGACACAATATTGTCTTGGAGTATTTCATTCTGCTGTGAATCTTAGGGATGCTCGTTAGTCTGTGATTTCCTTCTTTGATCTTGCTACTTTCTGTATTCCATCTCTATCTATGTTTTTTGTCATTCTAATTAGGATGTGCCTTGGAGTATTCTTTGGATTTCTTTTAGCCAGTACCCTTTGGGCCTCCTGAATCTGAGAGCAAGCACTCTTTAATTCCAGGAATTTCTCACCAATGATGTCTTTGACAGCTACTTCATCATCAGGATTTTCTTCCTGCCCCTGTGGGACCCCAATGTTCCTTATGTTGTTTCTTTTGACTTCATCCTGGTTATGTCTTGTTGTCTCTGTTCATTAATTATGAGTCTTTTTTTTCCATCTTGTGCTGCTGTCTAGAGAGTCTCTATACCTCATCTTTGAGATCACTAATTTTTTCTTTAGCGATTGTTACTCTGCTATTGAGGCCTTCCAGAGGTTTTTCAATTCACCTAACCACATTTTTAATATCTGTCATTTCTGCTTATATTTTCATTTGGATTTTACTCATTTCTGCTCTCATGTTCTCTTGTACTTTATTGATTGTGTGCTCCATTGCTTCTTTGAGCTCCTTATGCATTCTTCTGGGTTCCTTATGAGATTCCTTGTCAGAAAGGTTATACAGCTCATCATAATTGAGGGCTCATCTGGACTAGTGATTTAATAGTGGAACTTGGTGGAGTTCTGAGTTATTTTACCATTACTACCTTTGAAGGTTGCAAATTGTATGTTCTGTGGAAAGGCTGTGCTATTGCTCTGGTCGTTCTGACCTCTGTCACTATTCCAGAATCAGGGACACTGTCTCGTTTGCCAAGGCATCAAAAATCAGATGGGCTGGACATGTAATGCGATTTGGAGACAACTGCTGGACTAGAGCCATTACCGACTGGATCCCACGGGATGTCAAAAGATAATATGGCCGCCCACCTACAAGATGGTCAGACTTCCTTGTCAAGACCCTGAAGGAATGGTTTGAGGCTCTTCATATTCCTGAATCAACCAGATGCCATTGGGCTATATTGGCACGTGATAGGGTCCAATGGAAATGTTACTAGTGCCCGCTCGAGCAAATCGATGAATAACGGGATTCAAGTGATCAAGTGATCAAGTGGAAAGGCTGTAGAGTTAGGAATGTTTAGACTGCTTATGGTGCTTTTGTAAGGAATGTTGACTGCTATGTTACCTGGTACTTCTATGTAGGTTATTTGGTGATAAATAGCTTTGCGAGACATGCTAGTATCTTCATGGTTTTGAAATCTGGGGTGTGAGGCCTGAATTAGGGGTGATGGGTCCCATGCAGTGATCACAGATACACCCGATGAGGATGATGGGAGTTCAGGGTTGCAGGGCTGGTCTGGGGTTGGGGGTCCAGATATGGGGTCTCTCTTTTTGGGTGTACTTTAGCTGAGCTTTTCCAAGGTCTCTGTGGGGGGGCTGGGAAAGTTCCACGCAGCAATCACAGACACCTGGTTCCTTCTCAGGTCCAGGGCAAGGGTCTGGTGAACCTTGCAGTTTTCCACCACTGCAGCTGCCCTTGCTTCTTGCCAGTTCTCTTTTAATTTTAATATTTTAAAGATGACAAAAGCAATGAGATATTTTAAAATATTCTATAGAAAGCAATCTTTTCTTTAAATTTTCATTGGTTTTCTTAAATTCTAGATTATTTCTAGGAATTTCCATTAGTTTTCATTCTCAGATTTTAATTTTTCACTGCCATTAACTAGACTTTTCACAAGAAAAACCTATTTTGTGCGGCTCTTTTCTATCAACAAAGCTCATACAGTTAAAGAGTGTAGGGGACACCGCGGGGTCCCCAACAGTGCCAGGAAGCGAGTTCCCTTCTACCTCTGAAGCCGGAGGGAATGGATGAAAAATCAGGAGTTAGAAGCAGTTTTAAAAGGGCTTTAATATCACAGGTTCCAATATACAATCCAAGAGCAGGGAAAACCTCCGGACTCTGATTTCCCAGCTAGGCCCCAGCCATATGTAGGCCAAGATGGCTGTCACCACGTGTTGAGGCCCAACAGAGAATGGAGAGGATGGAGAAGGCCAAAACACCAAGGGAAGCCAAAATGGCAAAAGAGGGAAAAAGAGAGAGCTTCTTTTTTCTTGCAGCTTATTTTATTGCTAGAAATCCACCCAAACTTCCCAGCCCGGCCCATTCTGGGCTGGGTTATCTAGAGATGAAAACAGGAAAACAGCTCTATAGAAATGAAGCGACTTCAGGAGGTCCTTGTCTGTTTACAAGGACCCAAAGCTAATTAAAAGCCTCCTAGCAGAGCTGGGAGGAGCTATAAGCTAAATGTAACTTTCCCTGGCAGGGAGATTCAAATGCCCTCAGGTAATTTCTCCCAGCACCTCATCTAATGTCTTGAGCCAAGATCTGCCTGGAAATGCCTTTATAGGTTAGAGAAGGGGTTTCTGAGATGGCATGTCTCTGTATCAAAGACTATACTAATGCTAGTTAAATATTTCTCCAAGCCTTCACAAGTCTCGTCTACTTCATGGTAGTTTTGTATTTTAGTTGCCTTTGAGTTATAAGGGAGCCATGCTTGCTTGCTTGGAGGCAAACAGCATTTCTCTCTGGTCTAATTACTTAAGAGATCCAGCGTGGCCAGGCAAATATGCTGGTAAGATCTAGCTAGTCCCACGATGATTGTGGTGGCATGAGAGAATGTTTATGCCAGCCAGTACAGGATTCGTGGCCAGATAAACTGCCACATTTAAACTACCCCCCTATCTATGGAGTGATCTGCAGGAGGCAATCCAGGGCAGATGCAGAGGCTTTTAGACTTTTATGTGTACTGCAACAAAAGAGAATGTCCTTGTAATCAAACTGCACTGGCTAGACTGGTGTCTCTGCTTCTCCAAGATTTTTTTTCCCTAAAGCAGTCAAGGAAGTATTTCTCTGAAGGAAAAATGATTGCACATCATTTCCAACACAGTAGAGCTTTCACTCTTTTTTTTCACCTATGTCCGATATTTTAGATTAGATAATTAGACTAAAACAGTTTTCATAAATATTTACATATATAAAATTTTTAAATGTCACTTTTCCCCCTTATACTATGTATATAACTTAAGAAATGAACTGAATAAAGTCTATTCTCTGCTATACTATTTTATCACAAGACTGTGAAGGGGAGAAAATATGGTATATGCATGTATGTATGGATATATACATAGCATATATATGACATGCATATATACATTTCCAGCTATAGGCACACAATCAAGTCATTTGCTTTTTCAAAAAATGAGAACTCAGTACAATTATTTATAATAAATTACACAAATAAGACTAAATATATTCACATCTTAAATTATTCTGACAAAATGATATTGTACCACACTAAAAAAAAATTGTGTGTTTTTGTGTGTATTTGTGGCTGTGTCTTGAACTGAGAGTATTTTATTTAAAATAAGGATTTTAAATAAGTTTTATAATATAAAAGCCATTTCATTATAACCTATATCAAAGAGAAAAAGTTCTCAGGTTTATTTAAAGAAAAGTCTGAATTATGTAGTATGTACAAGATATTATATTTTAATACACAAAATTCAAAACAAATTCATACCGAATTTTGTCTTTACACACCTCACTTTGGTTTTGTTTAAAAGAAACCAAAATATCAGGTTTAAATATCCATAAAAGATGAAGTATAACTGAGGGGTGAAATGAGCTAACTAGGACAAGGAAGGTCAGACTTTATTGGGAAAAGTGTAAAATCTAAAATTATATGAATATCACAATCTTTATGTGCTGAATACATTAAAATGTGCTAAGTGAAAACTTATAAAATCAATCACAGTTGAGAGGAAATAATAGTGGGTGTTTTAGTACGTATTTTGGCACCAATCATATCAAGAGAATTAAAAATAAAGATAAGGAACATCTTAGAAATACAATGAAAATAGGCTATGTAGTTGACTTAAATTTCACACTTACCACCAAAAATGCATCTTCTTTAACATTTCCATGGCTTATTAAAAAAACAACTGCATAAAATATACATAAAATGTGAAAAATGGAGATCATATTCTCTGATCACAAAGGACTAAATTAAAAATTGATCAAAATTAGAAATGACAGCCTAAAAGTCAATTTTTCTATTTTAAACTTGGTATCTGGGGAAAGATACAAAGTCAGACATCAATTAAATGAACTATTTTAATAACTAGAAGTGGATATAATTAAAAATGGCACATTGTTGTAGAAATAAAAATGCATGCTTATAAGAACATAGTTTATATAAGTGTATAGTAATTAAATTCTTGCTATAGTACTCTAATGCTGCTACAACAGCAGTGGTTTTAGTATGCAAAAGGCAATATATACTCACTTTAAAGCAATGATATTCCTGCATATTAAAACATCACATTAAGTGATTTTTATGTAAAACTCCTTGCTTCTTCATCCATCAAACAAGACATTGTCTCCTGGACCCTAAGTAACTTTGTGCCACATCATTGGTTTTCTCTGTTACATCTACCCTCTGTTCTCCTTCATTACATCAAAATCAAGCTTCTTATAAATGAGTACTTCTTTATCATTCAAAAGAATTCTAATTCAAAGTCAAAACTAACTGCATGAATAGTAAAAAGAAGAGCTTCAATACGTATTGCATTATAAATGAATAGAATGCATACTAGAGAAATCACATATAGTCTCACATACTAAGAAAATTTTAAATTAGAAACACCAAAAATCTCAGAAATATATAAAAATCTGAGCTCTCAGTTTCTACTATAAAGAGTAATTGGAATGATTTTAAACACAAAGATTTTCATGAAAATTATGTTTCTGTATAGAAAATAAGATGAATATTCTTTTAATTATGTTTATTGGTATGTGAGTTACTTGGCAGCAGAAAAAACATTTTTATTTCCCTTATTGCTGGAGAAGTACAAGTTACGCTATATAAACGCACTCAACAAAAAAGTAGTACATGCATAAATTAAATCTTCAATGGTGGGGTTAAAGTTTGAGTGCTGACTAGTGAACCATAGATAAGAGGAAAGCCCTGCTGTATCAGGGAGAATCTGTAAGGCCAAAATGGCATGCCATGACTCAAATTCCCTCCAGAACCCAGGCAGATAAAAAATATGAGTATTCTTTTTTTTATCTTATATTGCTCCAATTGCTGTAAGAGACATGAAAAGGCATTCAATCTAAGGGATAAGGGTCATTGCTTTGTGCTCAGAAGTTTCTCCTCAAAAAAAATACAATTCACATTAAACTCATTCCGACTCTGCAGAAAGAAAATTGGGTCTAATCTTGAGATTCTCTATGAAATTTTAGATAGAACCAATTAGAAAATATTTCTGAGGTGAGTGCAACAGGAGGATCATTTCTGACTTGGTCAACATGTAGTGTACATACATGTAGATTTAATAATGTGGTTCCATTGCATTCATTATTTCTGTATTTGTCATATGCGTGTGCTCTCTATTAATTCAAGTATCAAGGAAAAGAGTTAACTAAACTATGAATTAGTGTAGAAGAACCTGCCATAGATGCAGCCTAGGGGAGAGGGGAGGGAATTGGGGACATTGGTGGTGGGAAATGGGCACTAGTGGAGGGATGGGTGCTGAAACAATGTATGACCGAAACCCGGACATGAATATCTTTGTAATTGTATATCTTACATTCGTATAATAAAATATTAAAAAAAAGAAATGTGGTATATGATTAAGCTGCCAGAAAGAGGTAAGTGAACAGACACTTAGGTTGAGTGGGAAGACAAGCAAATGGCCATTGAAGTAGGAGGGGGTAGTAGCTGAGCAAATGCAGGTGTAGTAAAACATTCTAAATCGGCCTTCATCAAGATCCTCAGACAAGTCAGGTCAGGGAATCTAGGACCAGGCTGGACTATTTCACAGAATACCCCATACTATCTTGCACTTGCAATTTTGATAAGTACCAGCTTGAAAAGATGTACAACTAACTCCTCTCTCTCTCTCTCATGTTATTTTCCTATCTTTTTCAGTATATACATTCTTTTCCTCTATTCACCAAAACAAGTGCAATGAATCATACTGAATTTGTTTTGATTTTGCTTTGCTTAAAAATTCAATCACTGTGTTTTGGAACTAGCCACCATAACAGATTTTGCCTTGAATATTAAGACAGATAATTCAGAAGAAATAAAACTATTTGCTCTCCCAGGGATCGCCCCTTCCCCCTCCATTTTGTTGAGCCTGGTGGCCCCGCCAAGGAGCTGCCCTGGGGCGACCAGCCATAGCATGCAGTTCTCAAATGCTGCTGGAACTCCACTCTCCCCAAGCTCAGCTGACCATGGGGCTCCCAGGAGGACAGATGGGTTTTGGAGTGGGCCCATTACCTATGGGGGTTCCCAAAAGCAGCCGGATGAGACTCACCCACCACACTAGCCGCCACCTTCGCTGTCCAGATGCTGACCATGAGGCCCCTGAGTCACGTGGCCACTTGCGGCTGCATGGTCCAGCAAACTAGTGAAAACAGTTATGTCTTTTAATGTACTGCATTCTATGATGTGTAGGAAAGTTAGGCGGGAGGGAGAGATAGAGAGGAGAGAAAAAACATACAGAACCCGTCAAGTAGTTGAGGTGTGGGAGGGGGGAGGAAGGTGGGGACATTGGTCATGGGAGATGGGTTTGGGTGGAGGGATGGGTGTTGGAACACTGTAGAACCAAAACTCTACATGAGCATCTTGCAATTGTATGTCTAAAAGAGGTGTAATAAAATTTGGGAAAAGAAAATAAAATATTTAAAAAAATGAAAAAAAAACTATTGGCTCTCAATGATGCCATTGTCATTGCTTGTAAAAATAATAAGCTTTAACCTTTGATGTGTATGAGTAAAATTGGGTCTATTGTATTCATTAATTACTGCAATCAATAATCTAAAACACTACCAGAACGAGTAAAGATTGACACATTGTCCAATGCTCTTTTATCACTTTAAGACAAATATAACTCATTTTATTCTGAACCAGATGATAAGGCTATATACCAATGAACAGCTATTTTTGTTTTTTAAGACAAGAGTGGATAGCAAGATTTCCTCCAAATATAGATCTTACTCTAAGATCAAGAAATAAAATCAAAGAAAATGTAATCATGAACTCTATAAAAAATTAATATCACCTTACCATTACTAGTGCTAGAATTGGCATTGCCATGAGAATCATTCAGGAAATCACTCTTTCAGGGAACCAATAAAAATCTAGCTGGTTTCTGAATGCCTCCTTTCTTATTTTTATTTTTTTTTACTTTTTTTCCTTTTTTCAATTTATTAAATATTTTAGTACACACCGTGAGATATAAAATTACAACATTGTTCATGTTTAGAGGTTTCATCACATAGTGTTCCAGCACCCCACCCTCCACCAGTGCCCATTTCCCACCACCAATGTCCCAAATTCCCTCCCCCTCCCATAGCCTGCCTAAATGGTAGGTTCTTTATCTCTTTTCTCTCTATCCCTCTCTCTCTCTTTTCCTTCTCTTACACATTATAGGTTGGACTACATACACTTAGAGGCCATCATGTGCAATTTTTTGCCTGTATTTAATGCTCAGTTCAAGGTTGGTATTAACCCTAACCTTTGACAAGACCTCCTGATATATGTTTCACTTGACCTTGGATATTGGTATCATAATATGTACATATATATGTATGTTATGCAGATAAATGCAGTCATTCTGTATCTGTCTCTCTCCTTCTGGCTAATTTCGCTCAACATAATCTTCTCCATGTCCATCCATTTATAGGCAAATCCTTTCTTATTTTTAATTATCCCTTCATTTCTACTACCATTCCTCCATATTTTGAAGGTTTAGACACTGGTATTGAAAAGCGTATACATCACAAGTTTTTAGTGGTTTAAAGTGTTCTAGCCATTTGAGAAATGTAAGTTTTTTTGCTTTCATGCAATGAAATTATTATTTTTCATTGCCAGATCATCCCTTCAAATAATTGTAAGATTTAATGCAAACACTTATCTCACTGTAGCCCCCTGTCAGGCTAGTTTATATGCTGAACTCACATAACATGAAGTCTATACTTGGCAATCAATCATCTGTTATAAGATCAATCAATTTGATATCTTCTCTGTTAGGTCGGCCCAGAGATGGACACTTTGAACCTTGCATATGCAGTTTCTCCACTGCCCAAGGGTCCCTGGAATTTCTGGAGCCCACAATGTACCAGGAATTGGCCTCAGCCGACAGACCCCCACAAGGCAGAAACAGGATCTGGCTCTGACCAAACTTGAGTTAAGTCAGATGAGTCCTGCCAAATGCCCCCAGCCTCCTTTACTCAGTATAAATCCACTCTAGAGCACAGGCAGGCGCAATCTTCATTTAGTCCTCTAGAGCCTTGTGAGGAGAACACTCTTCCCAGTAAACCCCATTTCAGTATGATTCTCCCCCTTGAAACAATTTATTTTTTCATGACCCCATCCCAGACCTTTTATTCTCCATATTAATATTTTGCACAGATATTTCTTTTTTTTTTTGCTTTTTTTTTTTTGGGGTCACACCCGGCAATGCTCAGGGGTTACTCCTGGCTCTGCACTCAGGAATTACTCCTGGCGGTGCTCGGGGGACCATATGGGATGCCGGGGATCGAACCCGGGCCAGCACAGGCCGGCCGCGTGCAAGGCAAACACCCTACCCGCTGGGCTATTGCTCCGGCCCCACAGATATTTCTTGAGTATGCATCAGAAACATTTAGTGTGTTCCTCTTTTACACTTATTTTGTAGGTCCCATAACGTCTATTGAAACCAGTCACCTAAAAGATCCGAGTGGATCACTGAGTTCACACATTCAAATGGAGCCTTGAATCATTGTTGCTATTTTTTTAAAATAAGAGATATTAATTAGGGAGGTGGAGCAGAAATGGGTAGGTGTTGTTCCTTTTGTTCTGGAAAGAACAACACATTACCAACCCATTTTTTCTGTTGTTGTTGTTGTTTGTTTGTTTTTTTTTAGAAAATTAAACACACCCTTCCTGTCCCTCGAAGTATTTCAGGTGTGACTGTGGTGTCCAGATGCATCAGCAGATAGCAGACAGGACACAGGTTTGTCTATACCCAGGGTTCTACCCAGTGAACCCTGGATGGTTGACAATCTGACATAGAAAAAGACTGGGTCGTCTAGGATGAACCCAGAGCCACGACAGAGCCTGGCAAGATACCCATGGTGTACTCAATATGCCAAAACAGTAACAATACTGGACCTCATTCCCAACAAATGGGGACATTACTCACACCTGCTCAAGCAAATCGATGAACAACAGGAAGACAAGTGACAAGTGACAAACACACCCAAAAGTATAAGAGATATTCATTATAGCTATATTGTTTTATTTTAAATCTCCATAAAGTATAATCTAAAAATGGCAGAAATTATGAATGCCTGCTAACTAATCCTAAAGGTTGTAAATATATACGAGTGATGTGTGTTTTGTTGTGCTTCAAACTCTTCAGTTCAGATGCAAAACACGCGAAACTCCTATGAAAACAAAAAGTCCATTCATCTAAAAATGAAATTTCAAAATTAGAATAAGTGATTCTGCTTTGTTGTACTATGTCAACGTTTTTCTAACTAAGCACATTGAAGTCTCCTCTCTGGGAAAACTTCGCAATACATATCCTCGGATAAAGGCAATATGGTCAAGATCTCCCTTTGCTTAAACTTTAAGTAACAACTGCAAGAGAGTAAGATCCAGCTCTATGATAGTTCTGAGATGGCAATATGGATTCTTTTCATGAAATGATTGATCCGTATTTCAAAGAAAAACTCTCTTGTAATTTGAGCAAAGTGCTTGAGGCTTTTCACTGGTACAGCATATGGAATATTAATATTCTTCCATCTACTCTGTATTTTACTCTAGTCAGATGCACAAAAATCTCATTTTAGAGGAATCAGTCAATATATAAAAGACAAGCAAGTGATATCCGCCCCACCGGGCATATTTAAGTTTGCTCTCATTATTGTTAGGTAAAATAGTTAAAAACCAGCACTTTTGCATTGGAATATTTTATTCAGTTCTCAAAACCCCCAGGTAACGTGTTAGAGTTCAAAATGTTTTATTGTATTAACCTTTATAACCATGATGTTTTAAGTTTAGAGCAATATTATGATTCCAAATTGTCAGGTTAATGGATATTTCTCATGTAAAGAGTAAGAAATCTCACTACAAGGATGTTTCCTATTAAAGGGTGTGATGATATTTTTAGAGCAATGTTTTCAAACTAAAGGTATCAGTATGTCCTTAGATTCAGGTTGAATATATCATTTAGTGATCATATGGGAACTGTGACAAAAATTTTGTGAATTATAAATTAGTTTTGCTTTATTTTGGTAAGCAACAGAATCAAATGGATTAGCCTGGAATGGAGTTCAAAGTATATCTGACACCACAACAAATTAAGGGAAATATCATCAGAATTTATTATGCTTAGCTAGATCATAAAACAAATATTATTTCTCTTATGAGGATTTGGCATGTAGATTTCTAACTATGTTTTTAGGGTGGTACATGTTTACTAGAAAGTGTAAGAAAGATCAAAGTTTACTTCTTTATTTTTCTTCAAGATGTCATTATACATTATAGGAGAAGATAACAAATAATAATAAAAAATATTAAGAATGGTCAAATTTCTATACTTGCCCAATAAACTCAACATGACCTTCAAATCCACAACCATCTTTTAGTCCCAGAATTATAAAGGTAAGGAGTCACATGCCATTATAATTGTTATTAAATTATAGCACTATATTTGATAATTCACTAATTTGGATGGATCTTTTGGTCAATACACTTTTCAAAATTATTCTTACTTAATGTCTATGCATTGATATTTAGCTGAATCTATCTTAATAAATTTAAAGATAAATCAGTAAAAACACAAATTTTATGATTCACTTGTATCACTTGTCTCCCTGTTGTTCATTGATTTGCTCGAGTGGGCACCAGCAACGTCTCTATATGTCCCATTGTGTACTAGTGTAGCCTAAGGGCATCTGCTCTCTCAAGGAACACCATCAGCCTCAGACCATTTCTTCAGGTCATGGGAATGAGGTCTATAACTGTTACTGGTTTTTGACATATCAAATATGACACGGGTAGCTTGCCAGGCTCTGCTGTGCGGGTGGGATACTCTCAGTAGTAGAGTAGTAGGCTTTCATCATGAGCATTACTGACGAACCACAATGGGGAGAGATCAGCTTTTCTCTTAGGTGGAGCTCTGATGAGTTGAGGAGTCCGAATTTTGAAAATTTCTGCCCTTATGGTGTGGGTGTTCCTCTGGCTTCTTGTGAGGCTCTATTGGTATGTCAGGTCAGGACCAGAACCCACCTTCCCTCCTGGGCACCTCATGATCAGTGAGCACAGGGAGAGCTAGTAGATGCTCTGTCCCGTGTGTCTGAGTCTCTGGATCAGGCATACCTCGGCTAGAAATAGTCTTCGCTCTAGGGTGGGACTCTGACGAGCAGGGCTTGAGATCTGCTTTTCTCTTAGGTAGAGCTCTGACAAGTTGTGGGGTCCGGATATTGAAAATGGCAGCCCTCATGGTGTGGGGATTCCTCTAGCTTCTTGTGAGGCTCTATTGGGATGGCCAGCCAGGGCTAGAACTTGCCTTCTCTCCTGGGTGCCTCATGATCAAAGTTGAGCTCAGGGAGAGCCTGTAGCAGCTCTTTCCCGTGTATCTGAGTCTGAACTTTATGACTATGTGAAATATGTTATGTAAAATTGGCTCTTCTTTTTTTATTATTTTCCAGGGATTCCTAATTTCAATTAGTACCTCTTATTTTCATAAAAAGCATTCAGTGTCTGCTACTACATACAGCTGAATCATTCAGCATTTTTTGAGATGGGGTAGTTCTACTTACTTTGGAAAAATACTATAGTAAATATTATAGTATTCCATCACTTAAACCTAAACTTTTTTGGTGACAGGTCTTCTATCACACACTCAATTTTCTTAACTCAATTTTCACTTAAACTCACTTAATTTTCTTAACTCAATTTTCATATTTGGTAGACATAATTCATTTTTCATATTTTATAAATGTGGCTCTATCTGAAAACTTACTGAGTTCATGTGCTGCTATTAAAGGCATTTATTTATTATAAATGGAGTTCTAAAGAAAAACATAGCAAATCAAATTTTGCAAAAAATAAACTTTATAAGCAAAGTTGTGAATAAATCATGGAAAGTTAATTGATAATCAGAAAAAATATGATGGCTACTTAAAGGTGAGAGGAGCGAGTAGAATGGGTCAGGTCAATAGTCTGAGAATTCTAGAACTTTGGTGTGGACACAGTGAGCTGCATTTACCTACCACAGTGAAAGCTGTATTTCCACCACTTATGTAGTATCACAAGTCTGGTAAATCAATCATTTTTAAATGAAAATAAATTTGGTGAAATTATCTTTTGTATACTGATAAAAATTTCAATTATTTATTGGCTTCATAAAGAAAAGTTGTGGAATATTTGTCACCAAGCAACCTTAAAGTCAGATTTGCCCACCTAAAGGAATACAGAAACATTAGAAATAGAAGTTCTCTAGAGTTCAGTGTTATGGAGCATGTACTATTTAAATAAGAAATAAAAATAAGTTAGCAAAAAAAGCACTAAAATTAGTACAAAAACTTCATTTAACCTCAAGTAGCTATGTTCAAGTTTATAAGATGAAGTAAATAAGTGAATTATAGAAACTCCTTAGCTTAGTGGTCTTTCTCCCCTTCAGAACAGAGTACAGGTGGTGGGACAAGAAAAGAGATGCTCATAATCTTAAACCTCTGCAAAAAAAAAAATAAAAAAAAACTTTCAGTGATTCTATAATATTGATTCAATAGAAATCCATTTCAGGTGTTGAATATGTTTGCTAAGACTTGTGCTATTTTTCGCAGTTTTGAAGGCTTGAGGAAATTTGATTCTTAGAGCAGAATGGATTTTTTAAATATTGTTTTCCTATCATGCCTTACATAAACACTGTAGTTTACACAGTTGATCAGGACGATTTTGTTGACATTCAACCTTTGCACCTTCCCATCACCATTATTTCCAATTTCCCCAGCCACCCTTTATGCCTGCCCCCCAGAGCAGACCTTCTACAATTTATTTTATATTGCTTTTATAATTTGCTAAAAGAATGGTCAAAAATGTTTCCTCACATGAAAGTTAGTGAATATTATGTATCTCAACATAGAGATACATATTGATATATTATATGATATATTGCCAAAATGTTGTTATAACTTAAGTCTTCTGTTGTTGACATTTGTTAATTGAGATTGCATGCCTTATAAGTTACATTCCATCCGATCTGGTGTGCCACATCTGATTATCAGTGCTGTAGTTTGAAGTTTCAAGAAGTCTAAAATTTTTAATGAGGTGGAATAGCTGGAGTTAAATTTTTAACTGAGCGGTGTTTTGGAGAATGTGTTGGACTGCCATGGCTTCCAGAAATAAAGAAAGATGAGGGGAACTAGCCCATCCCTGGCTCTGTGAAAGCCTGGGTACTTTAGTCACAAAACCCGCATACCTGAGTTTTCTACAAATTTAATTTCTGGGTCATGCTAGTCCAGAGCAGTGGAATTCACCTGGAAGAATGGCAGCAATTGTGGATGTGGATGTTTCACTGCACAGGCTCTGATTGGCTTTTTTTGGAAGCATGTAGGATCACTCTTCTAAGGTACTCCAGATGATTCATTCTACCATGGGGGCCAGAGGAATTTCTGCTCCTAATTGATTTCTCTTGAGATTTATTTATGGGTCTCTGGTTGGTGAAAGAACTTAGATGGCATGAGATTTGGTTTGTGGGCATGATTCCAGAATTGATTCCTTTTAAGGTCCATCATAGAAGGGTCTTTGTGAGAGCTTTCTCCTTAGCTAATAAAAGGCCTTTTTACCCTCAGCCTGTCATTAATTCGCCGTTCTCTCTATTTCCAGTTGTACCCTTCTTATTAATGATAACAGCCATCATGGATATGGCCTGCCTTCATGTCTTTGTCTTACTCAACTCTGTAAAGATATTATCTACAAATATGATCACATACTGAGGAACTATTGAGCCCTCCACATAAAATGCTTAAAGACTAAGGTTTAAGAAATCAATTTTGTGTCCATTTCACTAAAAGAGAAAATTATTACTCTGAAAGTTTATGAGAATTATAAAGTCACGCAATCAGTAAATAAACACATTCAAGACGGGGGATGCTTTTTCTAATTGGAGTTCTTTCTAATTCTGCATGTTTCTTCTATGAGATATTCCAGAATATGACTCTGTCTCAACTTTTACTTTTAATTTTTCCTATCAGTGTGCTTCTTAAGAGATCCATGCCTTCATTCCTTATAAGTGTGTATCATCTTATCTCTTGTATGTCAATTTGTATTTATTTATAATGGTTTTTACCTCAATTTACAACTATTTAATAATTTAAACCACCAGGGAAGATTTAAAGCATTTTGATTATCCTGCCAATATGCACTACTAATTACATCTTTGTTGTTGGAGGACAATACCAAATATAAATTTTTCTTAATGCTCCAAGTTGATTTTAATGTGCAGCCAAAATTAAGAATGGATACCTGAAAAAATCTCTTTAACCTCAGCAAAATTTTTATCTTTCCAACAATTTTATATATTATATTTTTAAATTCACTACACTTGTATCACTTATACCATTTGACTTCCAGTTGTTCATCAATTTGCTCAAGTGGGCATCAGTAACATCTCCATACATCCCTGTCGCATGCTAGTGTAGTCCAAGGGCATCTGCTCACCCAGGAACATGAAGAGCCTCATAACATTCATTCGGTCATGGGAATGAAGTCTATAATTGTTACTGTTCTGGCATATAAAATATGACACAGGTAGCTTGCCAAGCACTTCCGTGTGGGTGAGATACTCTCAGTAGTAGGTAGGCTCTCAGTTAGTGCATTTACTGATGAACTGGATGGCCACAAAGTGGCCACATGAGATGGGAGAGATCAGCTTTTCTCTTGGGTGGAGCTCTGACTCCACCCGAGAGAATCTGAGCTGTGGATTCCAGATGTTGAATATGGATGCCCTCATGGAGCATGGGTTCCTCTGACTTCTTGTGAGGCTCTATTGGGATGATGGGCCAGGGCTAGACCCCGCCTTCTCTCCCAGATGCCTCATGATTAGCCGAGTACAGGGAAAGCTAGTAGCAGCTCTGCCTTGTGTACCTGTGTCTCTGGTTCAAGCATACCTGGGCTTGAAATAGGCTTCACTGTAGAAGGGGAGTCTGACAAGTAGGTCTTGAGATTAGCTTTTCTCTAGAGATATTAGTAAAATTAAAAAGCAAATAAATGGATTGGATAGTATTTCTTACTCTCAATTGGGTAATTTATCTCAAGATGTCTAGGAAGCCTTGCATGTGGTTCACCAATTCCTACCACAGAAACTTGGTTCCACGAGCCCCATCAGGAGTGATCCCTGAACACAGAGTCAGAAGTATGCCCTGAGCACTGCTGAGTGTGGCAAAAAAAAGCAAAAATAATGTCTTGGAAGGATGAGATACTGCAGTAGATCCTCTATACATTTTGTCACTTCTTCAAAAAACATTAAAACTCTTAATTTTACTTGCTCTTCTCCCTTTCTTAAATACAATAGCTAAACACAATGACTTACGTACATTTCTAAAAGGCTATTTTTTTACAATTTTGGGGGCAGGAGGAGGTTTGAATTAGTTTTAAGCTAAATTAAGTCAATTTAGCTTATAACTAATTTTTTAATAAAAAGGCGCACCAAAAGGACATGATGACTTGGGGAACATTCTTTAAGAAATAATTTTGATTTTACTCTGAAAAGAGGTCTTGAACTTTGTGCCCCAAATCATCTGTTAAATGCAACCATTACTGACATATAAATTTGTCTTTTTAAGTATTCTTTTAAAACTTTTTCTTGCTTATAATTTTAGTTGAGAGCATTATGAACTTAATGCATCACATTGGAATTTACCACTTCAAATAATTACCCATTCATAGTATAATATTTCTCCTGTTCTAAATATAACTTTATAATGGATTGCAACTATATAGCTAGCATGCATTAGATTATCGTTTTTCAAGAAAACCAAAAGATGTCATATTATACTGGTTTGTTCTAGCATATTTTATTGCAGTGCCCTTTATTTGTTGGTACAGCAGAAATGTTCTCATTATGATAAACCATTGCCATCAGCATCCTCCCGCTCCTCATGATTATCACTTCATAGCTATTGACCTCAGGATGTCATCTTTACTTATTTGACTAATACTTTAGCTTCCTACATAATCAAAAGCTCCCTTTTTATTCTCTAATATTTCTTATACTTTTCTTAGGCATTTATCTCTGAAACATTTGTTTAGCTTAGTCCCCAACTAAGACATCTTTTATGGCTTATATTATACACATAGAATCATGTAAACAGCTCCCATACAATGCCTGACACACAACTTCCTCTTAAGTATTACTTCCACATGACACACTGTATTTTCTCCTATAATACAGTCTTTGTTTGGTGAGAAATCTAATCACTTTTCTATGAAATCATTTATATATATTCTGTTACTCCAAAATCTTTCTGAGAATTTACTAGATTTCTTCAAGATCACATTAAATAAAACTGAAGTCTCAATGAATCTTTTTTGATACGCTTACAGCATTCTGGCTATTCAAATATAGAATCTCAAATGTGGTTTAATGTTCATGTATAATGTTGAATTATGTGTATTTTTCAGATGTCCACCATCATCAGCATAAGTTCCAAGACTTCCCAAGTAGATAGAACCAATGGTCTCACAGAATTTATTAACATTATGTGTGTTCATATTATTTGTCCAAATCTCCATTCAAACCATATGCACCCTAGTAAGATTTTAATCTCAGTTATTTTATATTACTTTCTGAATTAAGTTTAAGATAAAATGCAAGAATGACCTAGAATCAATGGAAATTTATTTTACCATAAATTAGTGTGGTCATTTATTGGTGTGTAGCTTGCGCTATAATCCCTCTTTTAATATATAATGAGTTTATAAATATATACAAAAGAGATGGCCAGACCAATGGAACAATATTATAAAGAGGAATTCATAAAGAAATACCCGTCTCTGTAAACCTAGAGGCTCATTTCTAGGAAGAAAGGATTCAATATCCAAAAATTCTATCAAATAAAATAAAGCGCATTATTGGCGAGAAAATCTGAAGTGCATTTTATATTCCTGCCTGCATCTCTCTAACATTTAATTCAGTTTCTTTATATAAATATGTGGATTGCATAATTAAGTAAATAATAATAAATTTGGTAATAGTAGGCACATATAATGTAAATTAGTTGCTGACATGTTGTGTAATTTAGTTGCTGAAACTGAAAAACTTTTAAGTTTACCTGTCCTGGTAAATAAATCTTCAGAAACTTTTTTTTTCTGTACCATATCAGTATCATGAATTCTATACCATGGTTTTAATAGCTTGCTAGAGCAAAATACGTGATTTCTTATATAAATATATATGACAGGAATTCAATTTGATCTATCATAGTTTTTTTCAGGGTTATAAAAATAAATTGGGACATAAAATAAAACACAAAACATGCTAATTTTCCTAGAGCAGCCAATGATTAGGACCTAAATTTCATCACATTCCTGTGACATTCTAATAATTTAAAATTTCGACAAGTGATAAAGAAGAATAAAAATTTTAATTTAAATTTTTTAACATTATTTACAATTCCTAGATTAAAACAATAGAGCAATATAATTAGAAAAGACTTTTGAGGGGCTGGATCCATAGTGCAATGGGTAAGGAATTTGCCTTGAATGCAGTGACCTGGGTTTGACATCTGCTACCTATATGGTCCCCTGAGCACCGCTAGGAAAAATTCCTGAGTTCTGAGCCAGGAGTAACCCCTGAGAATTGCTGGTGGTAACTCAAAAACAAAAAAAAAATACATTAAAAGCAAAAATAAAGAAAATACTTTTTTTAATTTTTTATTTTTACAATTACAAAGATATACAATTAAAAAGTTTATATTTGGGTTTTGGTCATACAGTGTTCCAGCACCCATCCCACCACCAGTGCCCATCTCCCACCACCAATGTCCCCGGTTTGCTCCCCCCTACCCCAGCCCTCCTCCATGGCAAGTTCTTTATTTCTTTCCCTTTCTCTCTCTCTCTCTCTTTTTCCTTCCCCTCCAGTATATGGATTGCAGAACATACATCAAAGGGTTGTCATGTGTATCCTTTTGCCTCTATTTAATGCTCAGTTCTAGGTTGGCATTAGTACCCTCGACAATTGTTAGCACACTGTTCCATTTTTTGTCTTACCTAGCCTCTGACTCTCACATGTGTGTGATAATTTCCACCTTTGACAAGACCTCCTGATATATGTTTCACTTGAACTTGGATATTGGTATCATAATATGTACATATATATTTATGATATGCAAATAAATACAGTCATTCTGTATCTGTCTCTCTCCTTCTGGCTAATTTCACTCAACATAATCTTCTCCACGTCCATCCATTTATAGGCAAATTTTATAACATCATTTTCCCTAACAGCTGCATAGTATTCCATTGTGTAGATGTACCAAAGCTTCTTTATCCAGTCATTGATTTTCGGGCACTCTGGTTGCTTCCAGATTCTGGCTATTGTGAATAATGCTGCTATGAACATAAAAGTAGGGATGGTGTTTCTGCTGCGTATTTTTGGCTTCCCAGAGTATATTCCCAGGAGTGGTATGGCTGGGTCAAATGGGAGTTCAATTTCTAGTCTTTGGAGGAATGTCCATACTGTTTTTCAGAAAGGCTATACCAGCCGGCATTCCCACCAACAATGGATGAGTGTCCCCTTTTCCCCACATCCTCACCAGCATTTGTTGTTCTTGCTCTTTTGAATATGTGCCAGTCTCTGTGGTGTAAAGTGATATCTCATTGTTGTTTTGATTTTCATCTCTCTGATGATTAGTGATCCACTTGATCACTTGAATCCCGTTATTCATCGATTTGCTCAAGCGGGCACCAGTAACATTTCCATTGGACCCTATCACGTGCCAATGTAGCCCAATGGCATCTGGTTGATTCAGGAATATGAAGAGCCTCAAACCATTCCTTCAGGGTCTTAACAAGGAAGTCGGACCATCTTGTAAGTGGGCGGCCACGTGATCTTTTGACATCCCGTGGGATCCAGTCGGTAATGGCTCTAGTCCAGCGGTTTTCTCCAAATCGCATTACATGTCCAGCCCATCTGATTTTTGATGCCTTGGCAAACGAGACAGCGTCCCTGATTCTGGAATAGCGACGGAGGTCAGAACTCCGGATTCCACTGGGAAGTCATCAGATGGAGGCGCGGTCATCCCCTTCCCCCCTCCATCTTGTCGAGCCTGGTGGCCCTGCCCGCAAGCTGCCCACGGGCCAGCACAGGGCCTCACGGACGGCTGGGGAGGCTGGCGCTCGGCTCGCGCGGGGCCTAGCTGACCATGGAACCCCGAGGAGGGCAGATAGGTTTTGGGAGTGGCCCGTCGCCTCTGAGGGGTCCCGGAAGCAGCCGGATGAGACTCGCCCATCACACTAGCCACCATTTTTGCTGTCTGGACGCTGCAAAACGGCCTCAGACCAGATCAACAGAGCAAAAGCCAGTTCGAGCCCCGGTAGGCGGCTCCAAGAGGCGGGAATCACTGGGAAGTCCTCAGATGGAGGCGTGGTCGTCCCTTCCCCCCTCCATCTTGTCGAGCCTGGTGGCCCTGCCTGCGAGCTGTCCACGGGCCAGCACAGGGCCTCACGGACGGCTGGGGAGGCTGGTGCTCTGCTCGCGCAGGGCCTAGCTGACCATGGAACCCCGAGGAGGGCAGATGGGTTTTGGGGAGGGGGCCCGTCGCCTCTGAGGGGTCCCGGAAGTAGCCGGATGAGACTCGCCCATCACACTAGCCACCATTTTTGCTGTCTGGACGCTGCAAAACGGCCTCAGACCAGATCAACAGAGCAAAGCCAGTTCGAGCCCAGGTTGCGGCGGCCGCTTGGTCCACTAAAATAGTGAAACAGTAATGTCTTTTAATGCACTGCAGTCAACGAAGAGCAGGAAAGTTTATTGGGAAGGAGATATAAGGAGGAAAGAAATGACATACAGAACCCGCCAAGTGGTTGAGGTGCAGGAGGGGGAGGGAGGTGGGGACATTGGTGATGGGAGATGGGTTTGGGCGGAGGGTGCGTGTTGGAACACTGTGGAACCAAGGCTCTACATGAGCATCTTTCAATTAAAAAAAAAACAAAGGTGGAATCTACCACAAACATGTGGGAATCAGTGGTTAGGTAAGACAGAGAAGGGAACAGTGTGCTAATATTTGTCAAAATTGATAATACCAGTCTAGAACTGAGCATTGAATATAGGAAAAAAGATATACATGATGATCTCTGAATGTATGTATTGCAATCCACAATGTGTAAGAGAAGAGAGAAAGAGAGAGAGAGAAGAGATAAAGAATTTGCCATAGAGGCGGGCTGGGGGAGGGGGAGGGAAGTGGGGACATTGGTGTTGGGAAGTGGGCACTGGTGGAGGGATGGGTGCTGGAACACTATGTGACGGAAACCCAAACATGAACATCTTTGTAATTGTATATTGCATGGTGGTGTAATAAAATATTAAAAAAAAAAAGAACTCCGGATTCCTTCACTCACTTGAGTGAGACGTGATATTCCAAGCATAGCTCTTTCGATGCCTCTCTGGGAGACCCGAATAGCATTCTCATCCTGCTTTCGTAGGGCCCAGGTCTCTGAGGCGTATGTTAATGCAGGGAGAACGGTGGAGTCGAAGAGATGTGCACGGAGCCGGAGGTTCTTTGTCCTTTTAGCTATTTCTTCGATGCCTTTGAAGGCATACCATGCTGCTCTCTTCCTCCTGCGCAGCTCAGGTTTTAGGTCATTCATCATGTTGACTTCTCGACCTAGGTACACATAACTGCTGCATTCAGAGATGTTTGTTCCATTGAGAGTGAATGGGGCCTCTGGAACTAGTTCATTTCTCATGAACATAGTTTTCTTCAGATTCAGCTGTAGACCTATCTTTCCACATTCTCGGTCAAAGTCAGCCAGCATTTGTGTCGCTTGGCTAATGTTTGGTGTTATTAGAACTGTGTCATCAGCGAAGCGGAGGTGGTGTAGTTGCCGACCATCTATCTTCACTCCCATTCCTTCCCATTCTAATTGTCTCATGATGTTCTCGAGGGTGGCACTGAAGAGTTTTGGTGAGATGGTATCACCCTGTCGAACCCCTCTTTTGACATCAATGATCACTTCTTTGTAGAATGGTGAGATCCTGGTGGTGAATCCGTAATACAGCTCATGAAGGATCTTGATATATTGGGTTTGAACACCCTGTTTGACTAGGGCTTCTATGACTGCTTCAGTCTCCACAGAATCAAAGGCTTTCTGTAAATCAATGAACGTGAGACAGAGCGGCATTTTGTACTCCCCTACAAACCTCAATGAGCTTGGTTACTGTGTGGATATGGTCGATTAGTGATGATGAGCATTATTTCATATGTTTTTTGGCCATTCAATTTCTTCCTTGCTGAAGTTTCTGTTCATTTCTTCTCCCCATTTTTGGATTGTGTTGTTTGTCTTCTTCTTGTAAAGTTCTACCAGTGCCTGATATATCCTGGATATTAACCCCTTATCAGATGGGTATTGGGTGAATATTCTTTCCCATTCTGTGGACTGCTTTTTGTATCTTAGTCACTGTTTCTTTTAAGGTGCAGAAACTTTTTTAGTCTCATGTAGTCCCATATGTTTATCTTTTCTTCTAGTTGCTTTGTTAGTGATGTTTCACCTTTGAAGCTGCCTTTAGCTTCAATGTCTTGGAGGGTTTTTCCTATATTTTCTTCAATGTACTTTATGGATTCAAGTCTGATATTGAGATCTTTAATTAATTTTGATCTTATTTTTGTTCATGGTGTTAGACACAGGTCCAAGTTCATTTTTTACATGTCGCTGCCCAGTTTTCCCAACACCACTTGTTGAAGAGGCTTTCCTTACTCAATTTTAGACTCATTGCACCTTTATCAAAGATTAAATGATCATGTGTTTGAGGTTGGGTGTCAGGAAACTCAATTCTATTCCATAGGTCCACAGGTCTGTTTTTATTCCAATACCATGCTGTTTTAATTACTACTGCCTTGTAGTACAGTTTGAAGTTAGGAAAGGTGATGCCTCCCATCTTCTTTTTCCCGAGGATTGCTTTAGCTATCCTTGGGGTTTATTGTTCCATACAAATTTCAGGAGTGTATGGTCAATTTCTTTGAAAAATGTCATGGATATCCTTACAGGGACTGCATTGAATCTGTACAGAGCTCTAGGGAGTATTACCATTTTGGCAATGTTGATTCTCCCCATCCATGAGTAGGGAATATGTTTCCATTTCCTTGTGTCTTCTTTTATCTCTTGGAGCAGTGTCTTGTATTTTTCTTTGTACAGGTCCTTTACACACCTGGGTAAGTTGACTCCTAGGTATTTGATTTTCTGTGGCACAATTGTGAATGGAATTGTTTCCTTAATATCCCTTTCTTCTCTTTCGTTATTTCTATATAGGAAAGCCACTGACTTTTGCGTGTTGATTTTGTATCCTGCCACTATACTATATGTGTCTATTGTATCTAGGAGTTTTTTGGTAGAGAGTTTAGGGTTCTCTAGGTATAATATCATGTCATCTGCAAATACAAAGGTGGGATATTGTGAAAAGGCTCAATGAACTGCAGGCTTCGCCAAGAATTCTTTACCTGGCCAGACTCACATTTAGATATGAAGGAAAGATACACAACTTCATGGATAAGCAACAACTCAGGAACTTCCTGGACTCAAACCCACCTTTAAAAGTAGGACTGAAGGGTCTACTGTAATACGACCAAACCCATAAGCACAACAAGCACAAACAGAAAGATGACACAAAATCCGATGACTATAATCTCTCTCAATGTCAATGGTCTAAATGCACAAATTACGAGACACAGAGTGACAAAATGGATTAAAAAATTGAACCCAACATTCTGCTGTCTACAAGAAACACATCTGAATAATCAGAACAAACACAGACTCAAAGTCAAAGGTTGGAAGACCATTCTCCATGCAAACAACTCCTCCAAAAAAGGCTGGTGTGGCCATATTAGTATCAGATAATATAGACTTCAGGCTGAAAAAGGTTAGAAGGGACAACGAAGGCCATTTCTTATTACTTAAGGGGTATGTACACCAGGAAGAAATTACACTACTAATCATATATGCACCCAATGAGGGGTCAGCAAAATACATAAAACAACTGCTAAGAGACCTCAAAGAAGACATTAACAGTAGCACAATAATAGTTGGAGACTTCAACGATGGATAGATCAACAAGACTGGAAACTCACCAAGGAAATATTGGCCCTGAAGGAAGAAATGGAAGAAAGAGAGCTAGTGGATATATACAGGGCTTTCATGCCAAAACAGTTGAATACACATTTTTCTCTAGTGCACATGGAACATTCTCCAAGATAGACCACATGCTGAGCCACAAAGCATACCTTAATAAAATAAAAAAGATAGAAATTGTGTCAGCTATCTTTTCAGACCATGATGCACTGAAAATGGAAGTTAACCGTACACAGAAACAGGGAGTCAAACCAAACACCTGGAAACTGAACAGCTCCCTCCTGAACAACAAATGGGTCATAGAAGAACTCAAACAGGAAATCCAAAGATTTCTGGAAACAAATGAAAATGAAGATACCAACTATAACAACTTGTGAGACACGGCAAAAGCTGTGTTAAGAGGGAAGTTTATAGTTCTGCAAGCATTCATCAGGAAACAAGAAAGGGCCCACATAAATAACCTGACTACACTGCTGAAGACATTAGAAAAAGACCAACAAAAAGGAGCCCAACCCAGGCAGAAAAAGGAAATAATAAAACTTAGAGAGGAAATCAATGAGTTGGAAACCAAAAAAAAAAATCCAAAAGATTAATGAAACCAAGAGCTGGTTTTTGAAAAAATAAACAAGATTGACAAGCCATTGGCAAGACTTGTAAGGACAGGGAAAGAAGAACCCAATTAAACAGAATCAGAAATAAAAGGGTGACATCACAACAGAAACCACAGAAATCCAACAGATCATCAGAGATTACTTTGAGAGCCTGTATGCCGTGAAACATGAGAATCTAGAAGAAATGAATAAATTCCTGAAGTCTTATAACCTCCCACAGCTGGAACAAGAAGACCTCCAATACCTGAATAAGCCTATCACCATTGAGGAAATAGAAACAGTAATTAAAAGTCTGCCCAAACACAAAAGCCCAGATCCAGACGGATTCACTAGTGAAATCTACCAAAGCTTTAAGGAGGACCTACTTCCAGTCCTTTTCAAGCTCTTCCAGGAAATAGAAGAAACAGAAACACCCCCCAAACAGCTTCTACAAGGCACATATCACCCTGATACCCAAAGCAGGGAGAGACAACACAAAGAAAGAAAACTACAGACCAATATCCCTGATGAACACGGATGCTAAGATCTTCAACAAAATGCTAGCAAACAGAATCCAAAAGCTCATCAAGAAGATTATACATCATGACCAAGTAGGATTCATCCCGGGAATGCAAGGATGGTTCAACATTCGCAAGTCAATCAACATAATACATTATGTCAATAAAAGAAAAAATAAAAACTATATGATCCTATCAATAGATGCAGAGAAAGCATTTTACAAGATCCAGCACCCGTTCGTGATTAAAACCCTACAGAAAATGGGAATTGAAGGGACTTTTTCAAGATAGTTACAGCCATCTAACAAAAGCCCACAGCGAGCATCATTCTAAATGGGGAAAAGTTGAAAGCCTTCCTCCTGAGATCAGGGACAAGACAAGGTTGCCCACTCTCACCTCTTTTATTCAATATAGTACTGGAAGTACTTGCCATAGCAATCAGAGAAGAAAAGGACATCAAGGGCATCCAGATAGGCAAGGAAGAAGTCAAGAAAAAGACATTGAATTTGAGTTTTAAGAACTTGAAGTTTTCTACCACCCACCAGATTCTACAACAAATAAGTGACACTGTGGGGTTTGCCAAACAGACAAAAATGTGCTGTTTATTGTTTATTTTTTGTTTATTTGTTGAAATGGGTCCGGACGGGGGGGTTTTTTTTTCAAATATGCAGCATGTTCTAGCTTTTTAAAATGCCAGTAGGCTTTCTATATAGCAGGAGTATTGAGACCAGTATTTCATAAGCAGAAGTTGGACTCACTTGACAGCTTGTTCCAAAGTGAATTAAAAACTCCATTGAGTTGAGCTCTGTATGAATATATGATGTATGAATATGTTGTCTAGTTCAGAAGATAGCTCATTGCACCCAGAGATAGAGTTACAAAAGTCAAAGAAAAATCCCATAATGCCAGGAACAGCAGCCATCCCTTTGCAGCAACAGTAGAAAGATGACTCACAGCTGTGCTTGTCACATTATTCTACAGAAATCTACAATAGACCAGAGAATCCTGGTGTTAAACTAGTGGCCTATTCATAATCTTTCTACAAATCTAAATCTTGCGGCAGACCCTGAGTCTCTTAATAACTGACACGATATCATCATTTCAGATATTTAAGACAAAGGTTTTAATTTGAAGAAAGGTAATATATTTTTGTCCTAGCCCTTTCGTGATTATTTTTGAGGTTATCAGCTATGTAAATTTGCATTGTGTTTGGTTGTTACTGATATTTACTATAAAATGAAAACATAAGGGCATAGCTATTTTAAAATATCTCTAGTTCTATGAAGAAGTAGTATACTTGTCAATGATTCTGAACCTTTACTCTGCATCAGCTAGAGATGATTTATTAAAATACCACTGCACAACCCACCACCAACATTCCTAGGTAGGATTTAGAATAGGAAAGATATTGCTCTGCTATTGTTTCAGGATCACTGATATATAGGACTAAGAATCATATCTCTATCTCTCTGTTTTCTTATCTCTGTCTTTTTTCTTACTCTTTTCTATCTTCTCTTAAGAAAGGTAGAAAAGTAGATTGTCAAAATCTTGCCCCTGCGAAGTATGATTTTTATGTTTTATTTTTATTAGATCACATGAGATAGACAATTACAAGCTTGTTCATGATTGGGTTTCAGTCATACATCATTCCAGAAAAACATGGCACGCTTCACAAATCTGTGTGTTATCTTGTGCAGGCACCATGCTAATCTCCATATTGTTCCTATTTTAGTATATGTCTGCTGAAGTGAGCATGATATCATATTTTTATAATGAGGATAGAAACATTGTCAATATAAGGGGCTTTGATGTTTGTTGCTCACTGATTATTTAATCTTCCATGAGTGAATTGCGTTTGCTCTATTTCATGTTTAAAGAGATATGGGAGTGAAGGGATCCTGGTATTAGGAAAGACTGTGATTGGAAACTAATTCTTGCCAAAGACAGTCAGATCTTATCTAAAGAGGTAGAAATATTTTGAGATGCAGAATCCCGGGTCTAGAGCACTGGAAGTACTGCTTGCTTTAATTCAGGAACAAAGACCAATATCCAAGAATGCCTTTCAAAAGATGAAGCCCTTCTACTACACCCTAGATAAATTTGGGTAGAATTTTTTGAAAACTATAAAAACTAATCTCACTGAGGCAATTAAATGCTTTTCCTATGGGGGTTGGTTGAGGATGGCAGGGGTTGGGGGTTGTGGAGCAGGCAATTACTAGCATCTCTGGGTGGTCTCTTTCTCTGTGTCTCTGTCTCTCTTCTAGGTATCTCTGTCTCTGTCTCTCTGTCTCTTTCTCTGTCTCTCTCTGCGATTTATACTTCTATTCATCTATTCATGTGTACTTGACTTTCTCCACTCTGGACTGCCACTCTTTTCCCCCCTCATACTTTTAAAACAAACTTATTTTGTTCCACTGCATACATCTTTTCTGAAATTCTTTCACAAAGTTAGGAAATTGACCACATGGACTTAAGACTGATTTTTTTTACTTATAAAAAGCAATTTACCCTCCAGCCTGGTCAACAGTGCCATGAGAATCCTCTCAGTTGGTGGGATACATTCCAGTGTTGTGAAGATCAAGTGCGACTTAGACACTGTCTCTTGACAACAAGCTGTGTGGAACTGCTGAGATGTAATGTCTGCTCCATGCAGGTGAGCATAGCAGGTCTTGACCAGTTCTGAAACTCCTAGAAACTTCTAACATTATGCAGGTGGGTAAAGAGGAAGGATGTGACTCCCCATGGAAGCTACTACCTCTACTTTCTCAACTTTGCATAAGTCATCTGGAGCACTTTACCATCACTCACTCTGTGTGCCTCCTTTGCCACTGTAGCTATCATTGAAAATCACCTAAAAGGCTTTGGAACATGCTGATTCTTGTCAACTCATGGAATGAGACAATCATTTTATGAAGAGTTATATTTTTTATAATTTTCAACTTAAGATGGTGTAAGATTAATGTTTGATTATCTTTTATTTAAATAAGTAGTATTCCCTTTGGCAAACGGAGGGGGATGCCTCGTCTGCCAATGCATCAAAAAATCAGATGGGCTTGACATGTAATGTGATTTGGAGATGACCGCTGGACTAGAGCCGTTACCCACTGGATCCCACGGGATGTCAAAAGATCAGGTGGCCGCCCACCTACAAGATGGTCAGACTCTCTTCGTCAAGACCCTAAACGAATGGTTTGAGGCTCTTTGTATTCCTGAAGCAACCAGATGCCATTGGGCTACACTGGCACGTGATAGGGTCATATGGAATATTACTGGCGCCCACTTGAAAAAAAAATCGATGAATAATGGGAAGTCAAGTGATCAAGTGATCAAGTATTCTCTTTACTTTTTTCTATTTATTTCTGTATTTATAAGTTGGCATTAAGAAAAGGAAAATCATTATCAGGATAAAAATTATTTCTTAACAAGTTGAAACCAAACAGGGGATGGAGCAATAGTCCAGTGGGTAAGGCACTTGCCTTGTATGCAGCAGACCCAGGTTCGGTCTCGGACATCCTATATGGTCCCCTGAGCAATGCCAGGAATAATTACTGATTGCAGAACAAATAGTACCCTTGAGCATTGGTAGGTGTGATACAAAAAGAAAAAGAAACCAAAAAACTTTTAAATAATAATCATGGATTGAAGAGGAAATTATAAGAGAATAAAAATACTGTGATTGAATGAAAAGTAAAAATTGAAAGTACTCAAATTTGTAGGACAAGGCTACAGCAATACTGAGACAAACATTTATATTTAATGCATATTCTAGGGGAAAGATGTCCATAATTTAGCCTCCCTTCTCAAGAAAAGAAACAAGTAATACAAAAGAGACCCTAGTAAAGCTAAAAGAACACTATCATAGTAAAAATGTATGTAGCTAAGACAGTAAAGTAATAGAAAAATCAATTTAAGAGTCCATCTAATGATAAATAAATAAAATTAATAATATTGCAGTGAATCTGACAAAGAAAAAGTAGGGAAGTCATATACTACAATACCGGAATAAAACAGCACATATTACTTTAGATTTGTGGATATCAAAAAGTAGAATAAAGGAATTCAATAATCCACCCATACACTTAAATTTGACAACTGAGATGAAAAGGATCTAGATTAAAAAAGAAAATGTATAATTTAAATAACTAGAAATCATTAAATAAATTGAAGATAAAATTTTAAATGTTCTCTAAAAAAGAATTTGCTAGATTGAAAATGGTCATTAGGGAACTAAATATAAAATTATATATATGTATATAAGAGATTATATATAATATACAATTATAGAATATATATATATAATCTCTTAAGACAATAGAATTGTAAAGAACACTCCTCAATTTATTTTATGAAACTACTATTATTTTGACAACCTAATACAGGAAAGAATGATGCAAAGAAGAAAGTTAAAGAACAATATTTTGAATGACTATAAATGCATAAATATTTATAAAAAATACCAGCAAATAGAATTTAAGCAATATAAAAAATAATCTACACAGCGATTAACTAGAAATTATTCCAGAAATGCATAACTGATTTCATTTAAAAATAAATCAATGCAATCTGTCAGATTATTAAACTAAATAAGAAAAATAAATATAATATCAGTTTGTACAGAAAAATCATTTGGCACAATTTAATACAATATGTGTTCAAAACTTTGTGGCATTAGCAAGTAAGTCAATGAAGCAGAACACAGAAGTCAAAAATAGACTCAGATGATTTTTGTCAACAGTGTAAAAGCAATTCAAGGAGAAAATATGTCGTTTGTATTAACAGTAAAGGAACAGAGCCAGAGTGAAGGGTACTTGCTTTTGTGTGCTGCCAAACTGGGTTCAAACCTTGGCAACACATATGGTACCTGAGTCCTTCCAAGGCTATTCCTGAGTGCAGCCAAAAGTAAGCACTGAGCCCAAAATATAAAATAACTAAAAAAAATCCAATTAGGGTCGGAGTGATACTACAGCAGGTAGGCATTTCCCTTTCAAGTAGCTGAGTTGTTGCATCTTCGGTAACATATATGGTCCCCTGAGCAAGTCCAGGAGTTATTCCCGGGCTCAGAGCCAAGAGTAATTCCTGAACTCCTCTTGATGTGCCCCCAAGTAAAGCAAACAAAAAAACTAACAAGAGTAAACTCTGAGCAGAAGCAGGTATGACCCAAAAAGCAAACACAACCAGCTTTCCCAAGACAAAACAAAACAAAACAAAGGGAAAACCAAAATAAATAACAAAACCCAGATAAATTTAAAGAAAACAAAGAATACTAAAGAAATAAATTAGTTATAAACAATAAACAACTGTAATGAATTTTACAAATAATACAAACATTTGTGTTCAATATAGAAAACAAATTAAAATAAACGCAAGAATAAAACTTTTATATAGATAAACTATGTTCTAGTGGACACATGACTTTATACTTGTTGCTAAATTTTATAAAAACTTTTTTTTGAACTAAACTTTAAAATTTTCTTTGTTATAAACCTTACTGTAGCTAGAGTGACAATAGTGGGTAGGGAATTTGTCTTGTACTCAACCGAGTTGGATTGGATCCCGGCATCCCATATGGACCCCTAAGCACTACCAGGAGTAATTCCTGAGTGCAAAGCCAGAAATAACCCCTGAGTATTGTTGGGTGCGACCCCTAAAGCCAAATTATAAATTTATATATATGATATATGTATATATAAATATATATAATATATACACCTCATATATATAATATATATTATATTTACAAATGCCCACCATATATATAATATATAGACCTATATATAATATATAGAACTCATTCTCATGACCTGATGGAATGGTTTGTGGCTCTTTATGTTCCTGGAGCAAGCAGGTGCCCTTGGGCTCTACTTGCATGAGACAGGACATATGGAGATGTTACTGGTGCCCGCTCGAGCAAATCAATGATGAACAGGAGGACAGTGACACAGTGATGATATATATATATGATATATATAGTTTTACATATGATATATATGATATATAGATATATATCATATGATATATATGATATATATAGTTTATATATATAAACTAACAAGAGTAATATATGTATATATGTATGTATATGTATATATATCAGAATGATTAAATTATATAATCATAATACCAGCAAACAGGAGTGAGGAATAAATGTAAATTAAAATGGTGCTCTTTTGTAGTTGGGGGTCATAAAATGATACAACATTCTGAAGTGCTGAAAGTCTGACCAGTTTTAAAACAAGCTGCATAGGCCTGCCACCCCAGTAGGGCTTCAGAAGCAGCCAGAGGAAACTCGCTTACCATTTTCACAGGCATTTTCAATGTTCAGACTCCACAGCTCACCAGAATCCCACCCAAGAAAGAAGCCAATTTCAAGCTCAGGTAGGCAGTTCTTGGTGGCAAGAATCACTGGACATTCGTGGAGATGGAGCATGGGTCCTCCTTCCCTGCTTCTGTACTGTCTGGGAGACCTGGTGGACCTGCCCACGAACTGCCTCCGGGCTGCTCTGCCATGATGCAGAGACTCAGACACACGGGGGAGAGCTGCCACCTTGTTCTTTCATGTTGCGTGGCCTCTTTGCTGCCGAGCAGTACTTCAAACTAGCACGTTCTAGAAACTCAGAGAGTAAATTCAAGAACAGAATTTGTCCAGATTCTCCCATAACCAAAGATAGGGAAGAAAATGGATTCATCAGTAATATTGCCATGTATATACTTTAGCATTCAATATAATTAGTGCCAGCTGAGGGAGCAGACATAGGGATTGGTATGGATGGGAAATGAGGGTCTTTGGTGGTGGGAACACACTGGTGGTGGCAGTGGTGTTGAAGTATGAATCTTTCTATCAAAAGTATTATGAAAACCTTTTTAATTTGTAAATCAAGGTGTATCAATAAAAAGGGATAAAACAAGCTGGATACCTACTTCTCGGTAAAGAAATTACCGGCTTAAAATGCCTCTATGTTTCTTATTGAATCCCAGCAGAAAACACTCTACCTTCATGCTATATCAAAGAGGAGGTATTATGTTTTGTTTTTCCTACATAGAAAACGTTTTCTCCATTTATGGAATATTTCCTTGTGTTAAAAACTAGTCAGACTTTATAGAGATTTTATCGCTTCTTGAAATAATGATCATATTTTTAATAAGCTAACTGTATATTTTTATCTCAGTAAATTGCAATAGGACTTTTAGAACTTTCCATTGCATTGTATGAGTTGCACATTACAGCACACAGAGAATGGTCAACTGTGTCTCTCCTTCCCTCCCCTTCTCCTTCCTTCCCAATTGCTCCTCTATTCCCCCTCTCCTCCACTTCCCTTCCTCATCCTTCCTTTCCTCTGCCACACTTCACTCCCTTCCTTTCCCTTCTCATTCCTTTCCTCCCTTACCATGTGTGTGTGTTTGTGTATGTGTGCATTGTGTGTGTGTGTGTGTGTGTGTGTGTGTGTGTGTGTGTAGCCTGTGTTATTCAGATTGCTGGATTGTTTTCTGGCTTCTCACATTTCATTTTTGTAGGTGCATAAGACCAGCCCTGCTCACATGACGAGACAGGTAAAAACTCAGGATAGATAAACTTCTCTTTGCCTCCAGCTGATACAGCTTTCTACAAAGCAAACAAAGCACAGATGATTGCCACTATAAACTAAAGAACTGAGCTTGTTCTTTTGTGATACACTATTGGATTTTACTCCATTAAGTTCCAGTGGTCTTCCATTTCCTTCTGACGTGTATAAAAATAAGAGAGGATAGCAGCACTAATTACTAGGGAGCCATTATCTAGAACTACCTTATTAGGAATGGGAATTGCTATCCCAAGCCTGTCTAAGGGAAATTAATAACCTGCATTAATTATCAAAGATAGCAAGAAACAGAAAGTAAGAAACTGCCTACCAGATGAAAATTTCTAATATTTCAATTATAACAAGCTATTGAACATACAAATTCAATGAACCTTGTAACACATATGAATTATATCCGCCATAAGGAAGAGCATCTCAGCGTCTCCATTTGGTAGAGTAAATAGCATCCCATTCTTTAATAAATGTTGTCAATGTAAATGCTAAAAGGCTGCTGAAGTGAATGCACATACAGCACTCATCAATAGTATACTGGTCTCCTAGGCCATTTCTCTTTAATCCTTGTTTTATCATTTCATTATGATTCCACATCAATGACATCTTGGCAAAAAAATGGGTCTCTCTTTCCATTAGACAATGATTATTGGAAGCTTGTGATCATAGTAATCTGATCTTTAAGTGATCTTTTTATTTTACTACCTCATTTATTAATTTTTATAATACAATATTTTTTCTTCCTTTTTCCTTTATCATAAACACATTATAATGTTGTATAGTCAACTACAACTATATATATGGTACTATGTAAATGAAAACTGACCACGCAACTTTGCAATTATCCTGCGTCTTGTTGTATGTGTGACTCATCCCTTGATCCCTAGCATGCTTTTTCTCCTTTTGAATTACTTTTATTATTAGCAAGATAATTTCTTAACTTCTAATGGTAAAAGCTCACTCTTTTTATTACTGATAATAGTTTATCTATATCTTTTGAATGGGTTCAGAACGACAAGGTTAGTACCAAGATAATGGTAAGGAATTGCTTTGTAACAAAAGTATATGGATGAAAAAATATGCCACATCAAAAAATATCATTGTGGGATAAAGATTCTTTTGAGATAAAGGTACTTAAAATCAACAGTTACAAGAATTACGCATATGGGTATTATTATTTATTCCTGAAAATAGTTGATTAAAATCTCCCATATGAGCGGTGTGACCCAATCAGCAGGAGACTTAAAGTGAAGGGTGTTACACGGTGCTTACGAAAATGATTTTTGTCTTTATTACACAGTTAGTGTTCAGAAGTGATTTTCTCTGTTCTATATTTTATCAAAGCACATATATAGGTATAGTTTTATCTCATCAAGATGTATGTAAAAATGTAATTCTAATTAATAGGCAAAAACCTTTAAGTGTGTTGAAAGAGATACACTTCCCAGAGAATACCCTGTTGGTATCTTGTTACAAATAATACAGCAAATGTTTTATTCTTCCATTTCAATGCATTTGTTTATGCTGTTATTCTTCCTAAAAAAATTCTTGCTAAAACTAGACTAATATATGTTTATAAATTTAAATGTTTGAAACTGGACTGGAGTGATAGAACAGCGGGTAGGGCATTTGTCTTGCATGCAGCCGAACCGGGTACGATCCCCGGCATTCCAAATGATCCCCCGAGCACAACCAGGAGTAATTCCTGAGTATAGAGCCAGTTGTAACCCTTGAGCATTGCTGGGTGTAACCCAAAAAGCAAAAAAAGAATAAAGAAAGAAACTAACTGTACCCCAAATTATGTCTGAGTGTGTGTAGGGTGTGTGTGTGTGTGTGTGTGTGTGTGTGTGCGTGTGTGTGTGAATGTGTGTATATGTGAAATGTGTGCAGGAGATTGTTAATCAAGGTTCACTGACTTGCTCCATCAGCCGTTCTGTAGGTCAGTCTAAATTTACTGAATTTGAATCTGTGAGGTCTAGCAAGTGGAACTTTATTATTCAATTTCTCTGGATGATTCTTAGACTAACATTTGAGACAATCCATTTTGATTGAACTTCCTGTCACTGATTCCTTCAGAAAATATTCACTGCATCTTTGTAAATCAGGAAATTATTTGAGTGAATCAGATGTGAATATTCTCTTGAAATTGGCAGGAATGATAATCATAGTCGATAATATAACCACAGTAAACTACAGTAAGGCTACTAAATGATAAAAGAGAAAATTGTTGTAAAGAGTTTCAGAAAAGCAATTACTGGATATAAAAATGAACTACAACTAAAATGCTTTGTAAAATGTTACAGAGGATTGTAGCAGGACTTAGATGGATAAATAAATATTGCCTCTGGGATAAAAAAAAGAAAAGAAGGTAAAACCATATGAAAAAAGAAAGAGAATATTAAATCCTTAAATATGCTTGGGCCTAAAGTACCCAAGTATATAAATGCTTATGGTTGGAAATAGATATTTAAGTATTAGGGTTATTGCAGAAAACTTTTTGGGGACGAAGAATTTAATCCTGTACACTTGTTCTATTTATTTTGTTTATATTTTTATTTTAGTCTCATAAAAAAATGTTTCCAACACACTTTATGAAAATTTCTTATGTAATTGTTATTCTTTTTTTTAATGTAATTAAATTTTTTTTTATTTTTACAATTACAAAGATATACAATTAAAAAGTTCATATTTGGATTTTGGTCATACAGTGTTCCAGCACCCATCCCGCCACCAGTGCCCATCTCCAACCACCAACGTCCCGGTTCCCTCCCCTCCCCCAGCCCTGCTCCATGGCAGGTTCTTTATTTCTTTCCCTTTCCTCTCTCTCTCTTTCCCTTCCAGACTATGGATTACAGAATATACATTAAAGGGTTGTCATATGTATCTTTTTGCCTCTATTTAATGCTCAGTTCTAGGTTGGCATTAGTACTCTCAACAATTGTTAGCACACTGTTCCATTTTCTGTCTTACCTAGCCTCTGACTCCCACACGTTTGTGATAATTTCCACCTTTGAGAAGACCTCCTGATAAATGTTTCACTTGACTTTGGATATTGGTATCATAATATGTACATATATATTTATATTATGCCCCATCTCACACATGGGGCAGAGCTGTTCCTTGCTCTCCCTGTGCACAGCCGTTCATGAGGCAGTCGGGAGGCATGGCGGGTTCTAGCCCTGGCCCACCACCTCGGCAGAGCCTCACAACAAGCCAGACCACCTCTCCTCACTCCACGGGTGCCGCCATTTTCCACTTTTGGACTTCCCTCTCGTCAGAACTCCACCCAGCAGACCAGCCCATCACAGCCCGGCTCCAAGCAGCAGCGAGGTTCATCAATAAATGCTTTATTTGGAGGTGTTTAAAAGAGTTTGCCTCCCGCTCGACAAGCCTGGCAAGCTTCTCGTGTTGTATATGATATGCCAAATTTCAGTAACAACTATATTAGGTCATTCCCATGACCTAATATAATGGTTTGAGGCTCTTTATGTTCCTGTAGCAAGCCAATGCCCCTGGCTCTACTGGCATGAGACAGGACATATGGAGATATTACTGGTGCCCGCTCTAGCAAATAGATGATCAACGGGAAGATCGTGATCGTGATCGTGATCGTGATGCAAATAGATACAGTTATTCTGTATCTGTCTCTCTCCTTCTAGCTAATTTCACTCAACATAATCTTTTCCATGTCCATCCATTTATAGGCAAATTTTATAACTTCATTTTTCCTAACAGCTGCATAGTAGTACTTGTTATTCTTGCTTATTCTCTTTGACTGGTACTTAGTGGCCAATAAACTCTCAAGATATATTTCGAATAAATAAAACTAACTTCCTTTTTTTCTTTAGATAGTCACAACTTTTTAGCTTCCAAATGTTCTCACAACCAACAACTAACCACTTTATCTTTGTATGTAACCACACATTTCTTGAAAACTTAAAATTTCCAAGTGAAATTTTGGTGATTTTCTGTTCCCAGATAATAGATACACCATTATAAATTAACAGAGTTGTTACAAGCATTTATCTCCATTTCTCATTTATGAAAGCCTGGCAATAATAAAATCCTTTCAAGAAGTTAGAGAAATGTCCTCACATGTTTTCCATACTTTTAGAATGTGATGTCATATGTCACTTAAAACAGAGAGAAAAAAAATTTCTCAAAAGAATGTGGCTTCTTCAGAGAGGAGAAGCTGATGAAGTAAAAGAAGTTGCACACCCCTACTTCACTTTATTTGAACAATAGGCAATTATAATGGTGGCAAAGCTTAAAAAATTAGGCAAAAGATAATACTTTTTTCTAGGTCAGAGTCATGTTATATTCACCTAATTTCTATTGTGTCTTGTACACAGCAGATGTTTCGTAAACATGCTTTGTTTTACTATGGAAATGCTACATCATAACACTACGTAGTTACAGGTGTGTATCAGTATCAATATCAATATGAATATCCAATGAAAAATATACAGATCCAAAGAAAAATCTGTATATTTTTCATTGATATAGACCTAGAGAAGAACAGGGGATGGTCAGCTTTTAGAAAATCTTAAAAGACTTAACAATTATTTTTGCAATACTAATAAGTCTTTCTGGATTAGAAAGGGTATATTTGAAATTGGATATGGAGGTGGGGATTTTATTACCATGCAGGAAAGTCTGCAGTCAGCTGTGCTGGGAAGTGAGCGGGCTGGCAGAGTGACCCAGGCACATCTATAATCATAATTTTATTGTTGCTCTGGGAGTTGGACAGCAAATGGAGATAGTTATGAAGCCTCATTTTGTGAACACAATATCTCCACCTTAAATGAGCGAGGGTAAGTACAGTAATGTTTCCTTTCTTCCCAGGAATGGGTCAGATTACACCTAGTGTTCCATGATAAAAGCTAACACTATAATGGAGCAGATTTTTTTAAAAATTTCTTCTTTTCCAACTGTGGCTCAGTAATATAGCAAAGTTTGAGGCTTAATTAACCCTGTATGAGTCTCTGGAGAGAGTTTCTCTTTGCAGAGCATCCAGAAAAAAAATGGAAATAGAAGTAATGACTGTGTCACCTACATTTATGTTGTGAAAAATATGAAATGTGTTCCCTCTGTTCATAAGATCACTAACAGGCAAATGCGTTTCATACCACAGGGCTAGAATTTTATAGTCTTGAAAAGGAAATAATGGTTTCAGGGAAAAATGAACAAGTTCTTTCTCCTATCTTCTTTTTCCCTCTCTCTGTTTTCTAAAAATAATTTATAACACCACTAAATAACCCATTGACTAATCAAGAAAGCATATAGTTTATCAGAGAGATTGCCTATCTCAGAAGACATTATACCTTTGTCTACTGGTTTAGATGTGCTCTCAGTGGAAAGAAGAAAGGTAATTTGCTTGAACCCTGGTCATTTTTTAAAATTTCTATGCAGAAATATGAAATTCCTTTACATGTGGTGGGGCAGCTAAAACCAAAACTCATTTTTTTCTTTTTAAACTATAAACAAAGCATGAAGAGTCAAAACTAATATTTTATATTGCTTGTTAGCAATGACTTAAAAAGGGTGGTCATACCATGACTTGACTTCCTATACAGGAGTGACACATGAAAACACCTCAAAATTCTTAAAATTATAACGTTTTTAACAATCTGTTTTATACTATAATTTCAGAATAGATAAAATTCTCTGTAATTCTATTGTATGGTAGGGGAAATTTAAATACTGAAATAGATTTTCTTTCTCTCATTTTTCAAGATAATTTTAAATACGTTTTCACCGATATTTAACCCATTCGTTACCAACACACAGAACATAAACTTCAAGAGAATTTTTTTTTTTTTCTTTTTGGGTCACACCCGGCTATGCTCAGGGGTTTCTCCTGTCTCTGAACTCAGGGAGTTATTCCTGGCGGTGCTCGGGGACTATATGGGATGCCCGGGATCGAACTCGGGCCGGCATGGGCAGGCTGCATGCAAGGCAAACGCCCTACCCGCTGGGCTATCGCTCCAGCCCTGACTTCAAGAGAATTTAAGAGATTTTCCACCACTTGCCTTCTCAGTGTTATGACTGAACCCAATACTTAACAAGTGAATATGGTTGAAAAAGTCATTCCTGTGCTATTTGTAAGAAGCTCTAGGTTTCTTCTTACATGAATTCACACAGGGCTGAATTTCATGATGTTCTTAGCATGGATCCCGGTGAAGGTCGGGCTGGGGATAGGGCTGTCTTCTTTTCTGAATTTTTTAAGACACCTAAATTATACCAATCCCTGCACTGGGAACTTTCCAAAGTTATAGCCATGTTCCCCACATTATATTCAAAGATAAATACTCACATTTTTTTGACAATCATTTGTACCCAGTTCAGAGGTGCATTATGGTAATTGTAAAAATGTTTCCTAAATTTTGATTTTCAAGTGGAACAGTTTATATGACTTTATGTATTCTGGGAGCACAATTTTATGTCCTTTCAAAAAATATATTACCCGAGTACAACTATCACCAATGTACTAATGTTCCTATACTATGGTTCACTGAGCACCCAACCACTCCCTATTCCTTCCATCTTGATATCCCTGGTCCTACAGTTTGAGTCTACTAGGTGTGTTCTTGTTTGGTGTTTTCTGTACCCTAGCTTGGTTTTTTCTTTATCCCATCTTATTAAGATCATATATTTATAATTTTCATTCTATTTCTCACTTAGGCAAACCCTTCCTTTTACATCTGTGTTTCTGGAAAAGGCAAGATTCTATCATTCTTCACAGTTGAAGATTATTTCAATACTCCATAGCTTTGCAGTCAACAAAAGAACTTAATCTATAACCTGTTTTTAGGTATTGGGTTCTTCCATATACTGACTACTGTAAATAGTACTACTGTGAATAGTTCTGAGAATAGTACTATTGTGAGTCTATATATCTTTTCAACTTAGACTTTTGTTAACTTTGAATAGATACCTAGGGATAGAATTGCTGGATAATGATAGATCTGATTCATTAAAAATAGTTTTCAAAATCTTTATATTTTTTTCACAAGAATCTAAGGAAATTTACTATCAAGAAAATTTCTATCAAGAGTAAATTAAAGTTTATCTTTCTTTTACGCCAGATAACCATTCTTTCTGGCCATTTTTATGGAGGCCAGTCACAAGAGCAGTGATAGCTAGCTGTTGTTTTGATACATATTTTCCTTATAATATGGAATAATGAATGTTTTATTATAATTCAAGTGCTATTTTTCATCTGAATTTCTCCTTTGGTGAAATGTCTGTTTAGCTTTTCTTTTCATTTTGTATATCACTGTTTGGAGTTTGTTTTGTAGTTGAATTTTGTGAGTTCCATATATATCTAGCATATTAGCCCATCACCAGATTTATGCCTTACATTTTTTCTTCCATTCAGTGGAATGTCTTTTCATTTTAATAAGAGACTTTTTCACTGTGCAGAATAGTTTCAGTTGGATGCAATCTTATTTGTTGACTTCTGCTGTGTTCTTCTCATTACTGGAATCAAATATATCTCAGAAACAAATATCATGAAATATCTTGCCTATGCTGTACAATGGTTGTGTTTTTGCAAAACTAATCAAAGTGCTGAGTTCTTATTAGACAGACAAACATGTACACCAAAGAATTTTTCCCCAAATTTTTGATGACTTCAAGAGCAGACTAAAGTACAGATCAGGAATCACTATCTTAATTTAATCATGAATCTTGCGTGATGTGAGCTACCTTGGAAATGATATTAGACTGCCATGGCTTTCTGATAAACATCTGTACACAATGTTCAATCTGAAATCCGTTTTTGCTAGTTCGAGATGTTTCATGCAACAGTTCTTAAGTGTTCTCATTCTACACTTGCCCCTGGTCAGTTCTGGTCACTCCTAACCTTCCACAATGAGCACTGAATTTTACACTTGTCATGGTTTTGGGAAGGGGTGAGGGTGAGGAAAATCACAACTAATCAGGGCTTAATCCTGACTCTGTGCTCAGGGATCTGTTCTGGCAGGGTTCAAGATACTGTATGAAGTGTCAGGGCTTGAACATGGACCAGACTCATGCAAGGCAAACATCTGGATGGATATAGTAGCTTTCCAGCTTCACTTAAAAAATGAAGCATGGCTCCTTTGAGAGAAAAAGATCCTTTTTTAAAAAAAAGCATACAATTGTGTCAGGGAGTTGCTGGGGACACCAGCAGTATCAGGATAAAAGTTTTCTTCTACCTCCAAGGCCACCAGATGAAAAGTCACAAGACTGGCACAGTTCCAAAAGGCTTTTAATAGTACAAAAGCTCTACCACCACAATCCAATATGATGAAAGAACTCTAGCTCTGGTCAGAACTTAGACCATACAAGAGTGTCCAAGTCTCCCATCAAAGAGAGAGGATCTCACCCAAGAAGAGTCCTACCCAAAAAGAAGGGGGAAAAGGAGAAGAGGCCTCAAGTCAGTCCCCTGATATACACCAAAGTAATCCTATCTGTGACAGGGAGTGTCCTGTCAACAAAGAACCCTAAACAGAGTATGGAAGGGTGGTGCCACACCCTATTACAGGTATAAACAAAGGATTATGCCAAGGACTAATCCCTACTGAGATTATTGCTTATGTAAAACACTTGAGAGAGAGAGAGGGAGCTGGTATAAAAGTAATACATCTTAATTTTATGAGCTTCATGTAATCTAGATGGTATCCACAAGGTCCTTCTTATTTATTCTCTGCAAGAGAGTGATTCTGAGTATCTTGTTCTCCATATACTGAAAGGGACACACTCACTTGCATGAGGGCAAATTAGTATGATCCTTCCTACAATCTTAATGATAGTCTCAAAGTAGCCAGGGTGGCAGTCTCCTGGTAAATTCTAACTGTCCCCCACATTGGGTGCAGTGGGTATAAAGAGGACTGTGCCCAATCTAGAAAACATAGAAGTCTTAGTAGATGTATAAGTCAGAAGTGATTTAGAGTCAAGGTGACTTCTGTAACTGCCACACCCTCTATCAGTGTTTATATAGAAAAGAGATCTCATTAGAATGAACCTTGGCTAAAGAACATGCAAGTAGATTAAACTGTAAGTGGGTAAAAGAGCAAAGCTCCCAAACTAGCTAAGCCTGTCATCCAACACTCTTGGCATTAATTTTCTCACAGTAAGAAGCAAACATAGATGACACCAAGGTAATTCATTTATCATAAAATGGAGGATATGCATCTAGTTTTACTACATACATTTAGTCAAGACTCTAACAAACATTTTATTTTTTCCCTTTTTTTTTTGCTTTTTTGGGTCACACCTGGCAATGCTCAGGGGTACTCCTGGCTCTTCACTCAGAAATTACTCCTGGTGGTGCTCAGGGGACCATATGGGATGCTGGGGATCGAGCCCGGCTCGGCTGTGTGCAAGGCAAACACCCTACCCGCTGTGCTATCGCTCCGGCCCTCTAACAAACATTTTATAGGAGAAAACAATGAACATTTTATAGGAGAAAACATTACAGATGTTACTACGAAAATCAGCACCAAATGGTAATAGATATCACTAAAGAAATGTTTACCTAGTCCATTTTTATTTGACACAGCATTATAAAACTCTTTTTAATTCAATAAAAGAGTCACAGTAATCCATAATCTATAAAATCCAGAGGAGAGAGAGAGAGAGGAACCATGTATACCATAGTGGTACGCTGGGAAAGAGGGTGTCATGGTTTGAGGGCAATTCGTGGTGAGAAATGTGCTCTGGTGCAGTGACGGTGTTGGAACAGCATATGACTAACCCAATCATGAGCAGCTCTGAAACTGTGTGTCTCGTGGTGATTCCATTTTTTATAAAAAAGGGTTACAGTATTATTTTCTTGTTAGGCAAATTTTGCTTTATTTAAGATTAATGATTACTTTCAGAAAGGCATTTCCCAAAGAGCTTCATTATATCCACTTACAAAGACCGCTTCCTGGACATGTTTAGTTTGCTTATATCTGAAAAGACTCTTGAATTTTGCATCTCTTACTTAAATCTTGTAAATGAAAATTTATAATATGGCACATAAATGAAATGAGTATAATATCTTTCCCATAATGTTTTCTAGAAAGAACTGTAATGATAATATGTTTTATTATGTGTTATCTAAATCTTGATTAGAATTCCACACAGAAATTTGACACATTAACTTGTATTTCAATGCATTCCTAATTTAAGTATTGAAATTAAAGACACTTGAAAAACAAAAAATCTGTTTTGGTTTCTTGAATAAAAACATTATAATTGTAATTAGGGGCAAACACTGCAGTAGTTTTCTTATTACAATGATAGATTAGCACCATAACTACATTGTTGACTCCAATATGAAGTATAATCATCTCTGTCAGCAATACATACATCTCTTATAGATATGAATTAATTTCGTTCTTTAAAAACAAATGTTTTATCTGTTTGGCTGAGGCCTTTCTCACTGCAGACACTATATTGAACACACTGCAAAACATTTCTGAAAGATTGGTGGTGTACCCGAAGTCATCGAGTGGTGTATCCGGCAAGAACTGCCTTTCATGGCCACCGAGAACATCATCATGGCCCTGGTGAAAGCTGGGGGCAACCGCCAGGACTGTCACGAGAAGATCAGGGTGCTCTCCCAGCAGGCCCTGCCGTGGTCAAGCAGGAAGGGGGTGACAATGACCTTATAAAGCGTGTCTACGCTGATGCCTGCTTCAGCCCCATCCACTCGCAGCTGGACCACTTGCTGGACCCCTCCTGTTCACTGGCCGGTCCTCCCAACAGGTACAGAGATTCTTAGAAATGGAGGTATATCCCCTGCTAAAACCATATGAAAGTGTAATGAAGGTGAAAGCAGAACTGCGTCTGTAGAGCTGGAAGGGAAGTGACGTCATTGTGGCTTTGTTAGCTTTCAGGATGCCTGTACCTCGAAAGTTATTACTTTCCATCAATACAGCACAAGTTAACCTCTTATTTAAATAAATAAGATGATACTACCATCTTATTTATTCTGCAGAGATATTTTAACTAGCTCTATAAGAGAAGAGCTTATAATAATTCATAATTCTTCCTTGCTTATAACTTGATCTCTAGTTAAATAGAGTACCTAAAACTAGAAAGTATTTGATTACTAGATTGGAAAAAACCATTGGTCTCATACCTCATTCCTAAATATGTATACAATCTTAATTTATTATGCATTCTTTTCTTTATTAAATTAGCTTCTTTTTTTCCTTGTTGTGTTTTCTTGGGAGCACCATGATTCACTAATATGTAAGTAACCAAGTATCAGGAATACAATGTTCCAACTCCAATCTGACCACCAATATCAGTGTTCCTCCACCAATGTCCCCATGTTCACCACCACCTACCAATCTGTCTCTTTAACAGCTATTTTTTAAGTTTCATTGTTGTAGGCTATGTCCTATGTTTTCAGTGTAGTTGAATCTTGTGTTTTTTGATGCATATAGATACTTTGACTCTACAACCCAGATGAGCCCTAGACCCCTGACCACTGATGATATTTTACCTCAAGTGTCCCTCTTTTTCCTCCTCAATTCCTTTCCATTGGTAATTTCAGTTGTATAATCTGGGACCTAAGGGTTTCCCACCTTTTATACCTTCCATTCCCTTGACATGTTATTCTAAATGCCACAGAGAAGTGAGAACATCTAATATCTTTTTTTTTTTCTTCTGACTTTGTTTGACTTCCTCCTGCTTCATAACTGCATTTTTAAAATACACTGATCAGGTACTATCAAATTTGTCAGGTGGAATGGTAGCTTGGGTATACAGAAATGAAATAATTACAAGAACAGAATTGTATGACTATATGATAAGTTGTCACTGATAGGAGATTCATCATTAGCATGTGGACACAACCTCAACTTGTGATTGCATTCCTAAATTTTAGGCTGAGATGACTTTTTTCTTCTCTGGCATGCCCTTGCAAATATCATGTGGTCATGTAAAATAGTTTTAGTTTGCTTTCACAGTAATTTCATCATGTGCACAAAAAAGAAAATTAAAATCCATAGTCACTCTTGTTTGGGATTAAAGGTAGGGAGACATTTCAAAAATGCATTTAAAACTGATCAATTTTTATCACTTATAAGGTAAAATGAAGTCTAAGCTAACCAATAAGCCTAGAAACATTTCAAACATTGAAATATGAGCAAATATACACCTTAGTATTACTTTGAAGTCAACTGATAGCTCCTAGAAAATATTAGGGTACCGTAGCTCCCTTTCCTCCAATTTGTATATTTATCCTCTATAACCACACACATGTAGCCACAGATTCCCGGGGAATATATGGCACATACATCATTCTAGATAGCACATAGCTTCGGCAAAAAAATTATTGCTATAGAGTGTGAATTTTGAGTATTCCTGCAGCTGAAAAACTATTTCCATAACAATTGTTGATTTGACTGCTAGAGATTCAAATCAGAGTCACTCTTATTTACATGCCAGAAGGCAGAGACACCGAAAGCCTCTCAGTCCACAGCTGTTTTGAACCACTTTTCTGCCTCTGAGTGCAGAGGTTGGGCCATCTGTACTGTTTGAGGTTTTCTTGTGGGCACTTTTGGTACTGTGCTGCAGGCTTTATAATGAACTGAAAGCTAGCTAAAGAAATGTTCAGCTATTGAAGCCAGAGAGCCGGAAAACAACACTAAGGGAAAATAAAAGAAAATACACGTCTGTGATTACTACTGTCAGATTACTCACGTTCAGCAAAAGTGGTAAATCCTATATTTTGAACTGGTTATCAGGGAAGATCAGTTGCATAGGGACAAAATTATTAGTACTGTATTAAGAACAGGATTAAATCATCATGGTCATGCAAAGACAACTGAGCAAGGTGCTAGAGGACGTTATTCAGGAAACCTAAGTGCTTGATAATTACCATAAAGGCAAAAATGCATTAACTGAACTACAGAGCTCTGGAAAGTGCAATACAGCCCCTTGTTTACTTTTGACTTTGCTAGAGGTATTTTCCTAATAGCTCAATTAAAATAATTTTCTCTACTTTTGATTTTTATTCAAATAAGTATAAACCTGTGCATATAACAGGATAATTCAAGCCTGTATCCATATCTAAGTACCGTAGAAAAAATTATAATCCTTCTTAGTCCATCTGCCAACTCCCTGCCCCGTTTCTCCTTACCATGCACCCTCCTGCTTCCTCTCTTCTACTCCCATTCTTCTTACTCCTTTGTGATTTTTTTCTGTCTTAGTAAAGGACTGTAATTTAAATTTCTTTAAGCAACAGCATATGTTATTAGGAAGAAAATTCCAATAGGATTCTCCTCATAAACTAAGATGCAGTTTCATTCCTTATTAATAACCATGATGTTTAAAAGCCATGCAAGCTAATCCTCAGACCCTCTTCAAAAACAAGACACATAATGGATTTAAAAAATTAGTACAGATGGAGAGCACTTGCCTTGCACAAGCCTACCTGGGTTTGATCTCTGGCACCCCGCATGGTTTCCAAAACCCTGAGGACAGAGCTAGGAATAAGACCTGAGCACTTCTGGGTGTGGCCCTAAAAATCAAAACAATCAAACAAAAGTGAACTTGCATAAAATCTCCCCAATATCTCCATAATTTGTCTTAGTTGCCCCTAGGGAAAATCGTATTTGACGTTTTAAAAACAAATTGAAAATGAAAGGGTCACTCTTCAAGTTGAGTTCTCCCATTAAGCATGTGCCTCGCTTGCTTGTTTGTTTCTTAGCTGTCTGTTTTCGTTATTTAAAAAAAAATGTGGGGCTGGAGCAACAGTACAGTGGTTAGGGCATTGCAGGCAGCTGACCCAGGTTTTAACCCTGTCATCCCATAGGGTCCCCCGTGCTCCGCCAGGGGTAATTCCTGAGTAAAGAGCCAGTAGTAACCCCTGGGCATCTACAAGTATGACTCAAAAAGCCAATAAAATAAAATAAAGTAAAATAGTATTATATCACTATGAGATAGACAATAACAAAGCTGTTCATGAGTGGGTCTCAGTCATACAATGAGTCATACAATTTTGCACATTCTGGTTTGCAATGCATGCACTGAGGGTATATCATTCATATCCCTTTATCTACTTTCTGTACTCAATGGTATTAGCATTACCATTTCTAACTATTACTGGCAGACTGATCGCTTTCTATCTCACTTAAACTCTCCCCACACACGTGTGGTAGATTCCAACACTTGATAGGCCCTCCTGACAGTGTTTTGCCTAGCCTTGTATATTAGTCCCATTTTATCTCTCTATCTCTATCTCTATCTCTATCTCTATCTCTATCTCTATCTCTATCTCTATCTCTATCTCTATCTCTATTTATCTCTGTCTCTATCTTCTCTATCTATATTTATCTGATATATATGAAACACATAATCATATTTATATGTGACAAACTTGATATCTATCTATCTATCTATCTATCTATCTATCTATCTATCTATCTATCTATCTATCTATCTATCTATCTATCTGTCTGTCTGTCTATCTATCTATCATCTACCTACCTACCTACCTACCTACCTATCTATCTATCTGTCTATCATCTATCATCTATCGATCGGTCTATCCACTCTGTCCATCTGTACGCCTGTCCGTCTGCCGCCTGTCCATCTGTCCATCTGTCCATCTGTCTGTCCGTTCGTCTGTCTGTCTGTATGTCTGTCTGTCAGTCTAGTATCTAGTGTCTGTCTGTCTTGTATCATATATTTGGTACCATACTGGAAATACTCAGGGCTCATTACTGTTTCTCTACTCAGGGAACACTCCCAGCAGTAACATGGATCCACGTTGTAAGGTAAACACCTTACTTACTATTCTACCTCCCCAGTCCTGGGTGTTATGATTTTAGCTTCTCCTCACCATTTCCTCATTTTAATCTTTCCCTACTCTACCTTCTAAAATAAAATAAATTTTCTGTGAGAATTGTTAAAGGTATCTGATGGAGGGTTTTAACTGAAAGAATGTAATTAGTACATTCTGCACCTTACTACCACTTGAAGGCTCTCACAGTCAGTAAAATGACAGAATGAGGCAAGTTTTAGTATTCCCGTTCTACCCACACAGCTTTAGCAACAGAAAGAAAACCCAGCATTCAAGATTCTATTAACTGGAATATTTTCAACTCTGATTAATTGCAGAGGTGGAAAGCACTAAATAGTGTTACTCTCACAAGGTACCTATTAATTGGCTTATTAAGCAGATATTTATTGAATGTCTCATATGTGAGAAAGGCACAGTTCTAACCCTGTGAATCAGGATTTCATTCATAGCCTTTACAATAGTACTGCCAAATATCTTGAACTACGCCTTGTCTATTATGAATACTTTGTAATGACTCAGAGATTAGTCAATAAATTGAAAGTATTCTTTGCCAAAATCTACTCACCCACATAAACTACAAGTTATAATTAAGTTTGTATAGCACATTTAAATTTCAATTGTACTTTTAAAGAGTTAAGACTAAAATTTAATCTCAACCTAGAGAATATCTTTTTTTTATTTTTAACTCAGTCAAATAATTATATCACCGCTAGCATTTTGGAAATTTTCCAGTGAAAAGATTAGCAATATAAGATAAACTCATAAAAGAACCAAACAGAAGCATATGAAAAATATAATAACTAAAAAATTTTATAAAAGCAAGATGAAACTTCTGAGTAATGAATTAACACACTGGGATATCAAATGATATCCAAAAAATCTGTTCTCCCACACTATCCTCAAAAGAATGAATACAGAAGTGGAAAATATGACTAAAAAATATAGAAAGTCAAATAATTGTGATAACATTAGACTAAACCCAGAAAGAAAGAAAAAGCACAACTAAAGAGGAATAAATGCTTGAGTAAAAATTATAAATATATTTGCATATATACATATATACATATGGGTATACACATACATATATGTGTGTATATATACATATGTGTATATATACTTATATGTGTGTGTATATATGTATAGTAAAGACTGTGGTGAATGTTCAAAGAGCAGGAGCACATGCTCTGCGTCTTGGAGCACCAGATTCAGTTCCTAGCACTGTTTGGCCTCTTAGACACCAAGTAGGTGTAACCTCTGAGCACCCTTGGGTGTAACCTTTAAAGAAGTTATCACAGACCACATTTAAAATACCTATAAATTAATGATGAGAGGGCAGAGTACATAAATTTGAGGGCCTGTCAATCACATACCTGGCCCTGCTTAGATTTCTGCCACTTCACGGTCACCTAAGCATTGCCAACTGCAGGGCTGGAGCCCTGGCTGGCCCAGGGTTACCCAGACAGCAGGCTCAAGCAGCATCACATCAAGCATGGCATCGCTAAGAACTTGCATTCAATTAACAGATAATTTACTGATAATTGACAGTGGGGCCCCTCAGTCCTCCTCAGGACTGCTTGGGAGTCTAAAATTAAATAGTGACAATGAACAGAGATCCTTTTACATACTAACATAAAAGACTATACCTTCTTCCAAAATATATTTCAAAATCTTCCAAAAAGTTTAGGAATAGTAGATAGTGTTGAATGAAGACATTTTAAATATTACTCTAGATAGGACATGAAGTATAATATTTAAGCTACTGACGGCAAAGATTCAAAATTCTTAGCATCTGGAATTTGAATCCAACATTGCTTCTATACTAAAATATTCTCAGTAATACCAATCTTTGAAAATTGTAGTTTCAGTAACTGACAAAAGATTTCTATAAAAGTGTTATAATACATGCATATATGTATTTGTTTCATTGCCGATGTGCTAATGTACCAAGCACAAAGAATTAAAACACCAGACATTCACTCTCTTACTGCTTGAGGTCATAAGTCAGAAGTAAGCCTAAACTCATGGTGTCAGCAAGGCTGTGAGTTTTTCCCCTAAAACATAGTCAATTTGGGGCCAGAGTGATAGCACAGTGGGTAGGGCATTTGCTTTGCACACGGCTGACCCTGGTTAGATCCCTGGCATCCCATACAGTCCCCGAGCACAGCCAAGAATAGTTCCTGAGTACAGACCCTGAGCATTTCTGGGTGTGACCCAGAAAGCAAAATCAAAACAAAACAAAACATAGTAAATTCTCATCTCTTTTAGTTCCTAGAGGATTCCTATATCCTCAGCTCAGTGTCCATTTACAGGTAATTCCTACAGTGTCTCTCACATTAAGTACCTGATGTGTTTTCTCAAGACTTCGGATATCACTTTTAAGAACATATCAAGACCCTTTTGCCATTTTATTGTTATCTGTGTTTTAAAAGTCTCCATTACAAAGTAATTTAACACATATGCAGGTGTGGAATTTAAGACAAAGGTGTACTTGGTTATAATTATTGTTCCTAAGCAATTATATGGGAGAACTCTAGGAATGGCTATGTGATTATAACAGAAGATCAATATTGTCACAGGTAATAGAGACAGGAAGCAGAGAAGCAGAAATATTGGGGCATCTACAGTGATACCACAGGGAAACTCAACTCAAAAGGAAATAAAAAGATCTTGTTCCATAGAGTAGTTTTCAAACAGAGGGTGCATTTGTAATAAGTACATTATTCATAATATAGGTAGCCTCTCTATGCTGTAGAAAGTAAAAATTAACTGTTTTCCTTTTTTATTGAAACACCATGATTTACAAAGTAAAATGATTTTTATAATACTGCTGATAAAATGATTCATTCTTTGACACCTCTCCCATGTGTTCCCACCACCAAAGACCCTCATTTCCCACCCACCCCAATCCCCATGCCTGCTCCCTTAGTTGGCACTAATTACATTGACCATTAAAGCACTTACATAGCAATGTTATTTATGAATCCATTTTCTTCCCTAATGTTGGATATGGGAGAATCTGGCCAAATTATGTTCTTGAATTTACTTTTTTGAGTTTCTAGAATGTGGTTGGTTCCACTAGTTTCATGTACCGTTCAGCCGCATGACTGAGGGAGAGCCGGATGGCAGCTCTCCCCATGTATCTTAGTCTTTGTATAATGGCCGAGCAGCCTGGAGGCAGTTCGTGGGTAGGTCCAGCAGACCTCCCGGATAGGACAGAGGCTGGGAAGGGGGACCCCAGCTCCATCTCATGAATGCCCGGTGACTTTTGCTGCCTATAACCACAAACCTGGGATTGAAATTGGTCACTCTCTTGTGTGGGTCTCTGGTGAGCTGGGCATGAAATCAGCTTCTCTCTTAGGTGGGGCAACTTCTTGTTTTTTTTTAGATGAAACTATGTGTACTAAATTTCTCTTCCATAACTGAAAATGGATAAAATAGAAATGGAAAGTCAGATTCATGCTTTGAAAACATTACTCCGTGATCTCTCAGGCAAGGCATTTGCATTATCTTGTCTCATGCTCATGATACACCTTGGTGCCTTATTCATTTGCGAAGTCTAAGTCAAACAGTGGCATTAATCTGATTTAGTCTGAGTGATGTTATAGATTAGATTATGATTGACCTTAGTTTATACTTTACTGATTTTCTACCAAAAAAAATCAAAGGGCAGGATCTGCAATCTCCATCAATAGCAGTAGCGGCTGAACTATACAGTCAGGTGCCAACTCTTTTTAGAATATCCTGATGTTCTTTCTAGACTAATTACCATTTCAGAAGCCTAGCAGGAAATGATTCCTATTTAGAAAAAGCAAGGTCTTGTGCTCACAAAGTGGATGTATCAATTCAATTTACTGGTCACTTAAGAGAATTAAGCACCCCAAATTATTTTACAGTACTTTGCACACATATTATATGTCATGTCCTTCTGTATTCTCCAAGGTCCATTATCTTATTAGGGTTCTTTTGTGATTTTCTATACGAGGTTAAAAAATCATAATTAGTGCAATTCTGCAAAAGAGTATGCTAAGATATGCGAAGATGGTCTATCTCATCTAAGTTTAAACCTCATCTGATGATGAGTCCGTACCAGAATTATCATATGTTCATTTCTAGATGTCATTACTATTCTTTCAACAAACAATAGCCAAAATATGACAGAAGCTTCTCCTCAAATAAAGTTCAAAATAGTTGCTTCTAATTGCAGCATAATTTCCTCCAAATTTCTACCTATAAAGACAAGTTTGTGGGTCCGGAGCGAAAGCGCAGCAGAGATGGCGTTTGCCTTTCATGCGGCCAACCTGGGTTCAATCCAAACATCTGATACGGTCCCCTAGCATTGGCAGGAGTAGTTCTGAGTGCAGAGCCAGAAGTCACCCCTGAGCATTGCACAATGTTACCCAAAACACAAAAAAAAACCCAAGTTTATCTTTTGGCATCTAAAAACAGTGCCCTATCTGCATCTAGTCATGACAAAGAGGAAAGTAGAAAAAAAATTTCAACATTTTGACTTATAATACCATTAGGAAAGGTTCATTTTCATAAAATGCTCAACATACACCCTACACGAGAGTAACCACTTGGCTTTATCATCATTTCAGGTACCCCCACCCCTGCCCCCAAAGCCCTCTCTCCACCATGTGCCATCCTTCCACCATCTTCTAAGGGAAACTCTGTTCTGAGTAGTTCCAAGGACCCACACATTATTTCCCCTCATTTTATATTGGAAATGTTCAGCTTAGTGTCAGAGATAGTACAGCTATAGAGTTAGTACAGCAAGTAGAGCATTCACCTTGCATGCAGCTAACTGGGTTCAATCCCTGGCATCTCATATGGATCCCGCAGTCCACCAGGGATAATTCTTGAGCAAAGAGAAAGGCGTAATCCCTGAGTATTACAATGTTGCAGGACTAAGAGCCTCTGCATCTGCCCTGAATTGCCTCCTGCAGATCACTTTGTAGATGGGGGGGGGGGTAGTTTAAATGTGGCAGTTTATCTGACTGTGTATTCTGTACTGGCTGGTATAAATATTCTCTCATGCTACCACAATCATCGTGGGACTAGCTAGATCTTACCAGCATATTTGCCTGGCCACGTTGGATCTCTAAGTAATTAGACCAGAGAGAACTGCTGTTTGCCTCCAAGCAAGCAAGCATGGCTCCCTGATAACTCAAAGGCAACTAAAATACAAAACTACCGTAAAGTAGATGAGACTCTTGTGAAGGCTTGGGGAAATATTTAACTCGGATTAGTATAGTCTTTGGTACAGAGACATGCCATCTCAGAAACCCCTTCTACTCTATAAAGGCATTTCTAGGCAGATCTTGGCTCAAGACATTAGGTGAGGTGCTGGGAGAAATTACCTGAGGGCATTTGACCCTTCCTGCCAGGGGAAGTTACATTTAGCTTATAGCTCCTCCAGCTCTGCTAGGGAGTCTTTGAATGAGCTCTGGGTTCTTGTAAACAGCCAGAAGGCCTCTTGAAGTTGCTACATTTCTATAGAGCTTTTTCCTGTTTTCATCTCTAGATAGCCCAGCCCAGAATGGGCTAGGCTGGAAAGTTTGGGTGGGCTTCTATCTATAAAATAAGCTGCAAGAAGAAAGAAGGGCCCTTTTGCCATTTTGGCTTCCCTTGGCGTTTTACTTCTCCATCCCTCTCCATTCTCTGTTGGGCCTCAACATGTGGTGGCAGCCATCTTGGCCTACACGTGACTGGGGGACTAGCTGGGAACTCAGAGTCCGGAGGTTTTCCCTGCTCTTGGATTGTAAATCGGAATCTGTGATAGTAAAGCCCTTTTATTATTTATTTATTTATTCATTTATTCATTCATTCATTCATTCATTCATTTATTGCTTTTTGGGTCACACCCAGTGATGCTCAGGTGTCACTCCTGGCTCTGCACTCAGGAATCACTTGTGGCAGTGCTCAGGGGACCATATGGGATGCTGGGGATCGAACCCCGGCCAGTGCAGGCTGGCCGAGTGCAAGTCAAACGTCCTACCTGCTGGGTTATCTCTTCGCCCCCTAAAGCCCTTTTAAAACTGCATCGGATTCCTGAGTTTTCTTCCATTCCTGCCAGCTTTGGAGGTAGAAGGGAACTCGCTTCCCGGTACTGTTGGGGGACCACAGCGGCCTCCCGACATCACAATGTATGAGTTCAAACAAAAACAAAAACAAAAAGTTCAGCTTAATTTGAAGAAAACTCATGAATTTCATCTAACTGTGTTTGAAGAAGAAAACAATTCACAAGCTGGATGAATGTTCAATGTATTTCTCATGTCTTCCATTCAAGCCCAGCATTTTTCCTATTCTATAAAGTTTATTGTAGAAATTAATTTTATGTGATTTCCTCACAAAATATTAATAAAATACTACATATAGAGGAGTCTATTTCCTGGTATCATCAGTGATCCTGTTCAGTAATATGAATGTTTGGGTTTTTATTGAGGTCAGGGTCTTGGAAGAGGCATTGGCAGTGCTGAAGGGACCATATCTGATGCTAGTAATTCCAGTCAAGGTGAGTTTTATGCAGCACCAGTGCCTTAAATCTGTACTGTTTCTACAGTCACATGAACATGTTTATTTTGCAAGATATAAAGGTTCACAGAAAGGTGGTGCAGGGTTTTCAAAGCTTATCCGGAGACAAATGAAGACAAAGCACACTGCACTACTCTACTTCTTAGGAATCAGACACCAACTGTGTAAGCTGCAATTAGATTCAATCTGATACTAACCAGGATTAAGACAGTCCCAGAATTTAGTCACTGTCACACATAATCACTTACTAATGGCAATTCCTGGCACTATTGTACTTCTGACTGATTGACTAGAAACAGGAAGCTCCTGTGATTCTTCCTGTTCAATAATTGTTAAAGTGGCTAACCAAAGTTGAATATGTACTTTAATTACTATCACTAACTTACATCAAATGGTGCAACTCATGAACTGTCAAGTGGAAGTGATGCACTGCCATGATGGTGCATCCAGGTGCAAGAAGGAAAAGCTTTCAAGTGTCCTTTTTGTGTGTTGTTGCCCTATCCAGCACTTTCCTATGTTCATCAGACTGAAAGCTCTCCAGACATCATTGCATCTATGAAAGCTCCATTATTTAGGAATGATCTATTATCTATTAGCTTCTATGCCCTTCCTCAGTTGTGTGAATAGTGTTGAGAAGCCTATTTAATCACATGGTTATTTTATTAAGGAGTCTAGCCCCATCCTAAAGTTCTCTGAAATCTCTGTAATCAAGAGTCTTCTCACGAGTTTATGAAAGGAGAGCTTATCATGAGGTTATCCCAAGGATTTCAGCAGCTACTTATGTCTTGGCACGAAAGAAAGATATTTTATAAGAAAGAGTGTTCTGATAGCCACCACCACTAAGGATGTTTGAATAATGAGGACTATTATATGATTATTAGGTTTATCTTTCAACTAGTGACTGGTATACCTGCGGTTTGCTTGACTTCTGAGGCCAAGCTCTCAATAATGATGCTATTTACCTCCTGACCTCTGGATATGTCCAGAAAACAATAACCCTCTATATGGAATCATATACAGATATTTACATACTGAATCATTAAGCAAATTGATCTTTACTGGTTCTAAAGCATGAAAACTCAACTATTTTCAGTGTATCTTGTTTGTTCAAATTTCCCTGGTAATAAGCATCCAAAGATAATTCAAATTATATTAGAATGCATAATACATTCTAATTTATTATGGGTCATTTTAAGCAATTTCTCTAATGGGTCATCAAATTCTTCTATAAGCTCTGAGCACTTTTAACTAGATTCGATTAAAACCTATTTGTTTGGTATAATTTCTTTACTTTCTGCAATACTGTAAAATATTAAATACAGGTTATTTTATTAAAGATGTTTTACAAAAATCCATACCAGATATTTCTCCCATTATTCACTCAGTGAAAGTCACAGGTCTAATTTTATAATAACTAAAGTTTGCATTTTATTCATGTCACATACCTCTGGAGAAGCTCTGGAGTCCATGAACAATAACCTGGTTAAGAATTATAAATAACCAGTTGGTCTTTTTTCAGAAACTCAATTTGACCTCAGCGCTAAAGTATAGGTGCTGAAATTCTTCACCTTGTATGACATTTTAAAATCATAATTCCTGACTGTATTTGCTCATATGAATTGCTATACTTGAAGTACATGAAATGCCTTCTTACTTTCCATCTATGTACTATGGACTGCCTTCTCAAAGCAATGGGAATTTAATAGGAAAATTCTTGAGTAAAATAGAAAAGGATACTAGTTAATAGGAAAATATAATATAATCCTATAAAGATATTTTCTGGACATTACACAACTTCCCAAATATTCACTCCTACATAGTTATTGCAGTAAAATATGTGTAAAATATTCTACTGAAGGCAGTCTGCCACCAAATACAGAGGTTACTGAGGAATATTTATTTCTGAATTATAGAAATACATCCTTTGCATTGGTATCTTTATGAAACAATATAACCAGATTGTTTTTACTAGTGGTAGGGTTTTTCTGTTTTTCTATGAAAAATGAGTTACTTTTCAATTCTCTGCCAGAATATTTTGTGAGAAAAATATGTGAGTGACCTTTGAACAAGTTTGTCCCACTGCCTTTATGTCATTGGTCTTGACTTTTCTTAAGCCTTGTTTGAATGCATGAATATTTCATGAACAGCTGCAGCTACAATTATCTATAGTTCAGAGATGATGTCTAAAGAAAATAGTACCGTGATCTGTGATGCCTTTAACCTCTTCACAAAAATTGGATTAAGTTGGCGAATAGAGTAGGGAACCCATGTATCATGCCTTGTAAATTAGACAATGACCAAATGTCCTGTAACTGGAAGAGGTCACTTATAGGAGTCTGCTAATCCACCTTCATTTCAGCATTCTTTGTCCATGTGTACCCGTCTTCCTGCATACCCTCTTCGAGAGGTGTGTGTGTGTGTGTGTGTGTTTGTGTGTGTGATATCAATCCCTTCAAACCCCCCCAGTTTTTGCTTTCTGAGATGGCCACCTCTAGAAATGTTACCTCAGTTTCTAAGCTTGTCACAAGACTAGAAGTCTTTGTACTGCCACCATCATTAGACAAGGTTTGATACCTGAATCTGAAGGGAACCTGAATCTGACTTCTGAGCTACTAAATCGCTGAAATCTATAAGGACTAGCCAGATTTTTAAAAAAAATCTTCTAAAATGATTAAGTTCTAAATGAGCTATCTCACAGAAGTCTACTGCACACATAGATAAAAGTTACCCTTCATAAAAATGAGATAAATTAAATAAAATATGACTCTGGTTGTCCAAATCCCCGTGCGTATTCAGTACTCTTTCAAATTGCCTCTGTAGGAGCACTGTACGACCCAATAACTCTGTGATATGGGTTCTAGATCCAATTAATTAAGTCAGACTTAAGTTTTTGTTCTTGATTTTCATTTACTCTCTGGAAATTTCCAGGTATTCTTCCTGTAGTTGTAGAATATTTCTGTGAGCCCTAATGCCTGGAGTGAGCATTTAAACTTCTTGCATGACCATTTTTCAATGAAACTAAGACTGCCTAATAAATAGACACATTTGCTAGAACTATGGCACATTTTGAAACAAACTCTCCCACTTTTCTTCACACACACCTCATTAAAGCTTGCTGTTTTTGCTCTTGTATTGATTTCTATTAATACAAGAACTTGTATCGTTATTCCTGTTGTTTTTATTAACTTTCTCCTCCAGCTTGGATTCCAGTTAAGAATAAATAAGCTTCAAATAACTAGAAGATACTGATTTGTATGAAGGAAAGGATGGTTAAATTAGGAGTGAAAGATTCCAGACTTCTCTGGAGACTTTCTCCAAATCTCCATCCTTTCACCTCATTGGACTATTATCTGATGATGCAGTGGTCATTACACCTGGCTCACAAGTTTATCTGGGAGTCCCATACAATCTTATTTCCTGTTGCTGAATTAGATATTTCATGTCAGAATTCCTTTGTAAATACACCAATAAGATGAAATAATAAATATAGTTTTATCAAGTTTGCTTAATGGAGTGAACACTTCATTGTGAAGCAGAAACCTTTAAGTTTGGCTACCTAGGTGAAACTATTTGATGCTGGAGTTGATTTTCTGGGAGATTAAACTGTCTTAAGTCTAGTGTATTCTCAAACCAGTGTTAAGGGATGAAGATATATACACACATAGGCCTCACTATGCATTGCAGAGTATTCAATTTAGATGAAATAAGAAGAAATAAGACAGCCAAGGAAGGAAGGATCCCTGCTGGGAGATATTCCCATATGTGATATAAGCAACTGTACTGAGGAAACAAAAAGCTAGTATAGGGTAAAATAAGAAAGAATTATCCCTTTCAGGGTGTATGCAGTTATTTCGTTTACCTTCATCTTCAATACTTTAAAAAATGATTCTTTATGTAGAAGAAAGTAGTCACTGTCTTCCTGTACATCATCGATTTGCTCGAGTGGGCACCAGTAATATTTCCATATGACCTGTCTCATGCACGTAGAGCCCAAGGGCACCTGCTTGCTTCAGGAACATAAAGAGCCTCAAACCATTCCATCAGGTCATGGGAATGAGGTCCATAATTGTTACTGGTATCTGGCATATCAAATATAACACGGGTAGCTTGCCAGGCTCTGCCGTGCTGGTAGCATACTCTTGTAGTCATCTCAAAATCCAGCATTTATTGATGAACCACTCGGCAGCAAGTGGTCACGCGAGCCGGGCTGTGATAGGCTGGTCTGCTGGGTGGAGTTCTGAGGAGGGGGAAGTCCAGATGTGGAAAATGGAGGTCCTCATGGAGTGGGGGTCGTCTGGCTTGTGAGGCTATGCTGGGGTGGCGGGCCAGGGCTAGAACCTGCCATCCCTCCCGGCACCACCTCATGAGTGGCTGGGCACAGTGAGAGCCAGTAGCAGCTCTGCCCCATGTCTGTCTCTGGATCAGCATACCTGGGCCGAATTAAAAAGACTGCAGTAGGGTGGATCTTGATGAGCTGGGCTGTGATAGGCTGGTCTGCTGGGTGGAGTTCTGATGAGGGGGAAGTCCAGATGTGGAAAATGGAGGTCCTCATGGAGTGGGGGGGTCGTCTGGCTTGTTGTGAGGCTCTGGGATGGATTAAAAAAAGACTGCATCAGGGTGGATCTCGATGAGACAGCCTGTGATAGGCTGGACTGCTGGGTGGAGTTCTGGGCCGGATTAAAAAGACTGCAGCAGGGTGGATCTCGATGAGCTGGGCTGTGAAAGGCTGGTCTGCTGGGTAGAGTTCTGATGAGGGGAAAGTCCGGATGTGGAAAATGGAGGTCCTCATGGAGTGGGGGGGGGTCGTCTACTAAATCAATATATTATCACACAGTCACATATTCATATATATGCTCTTTTCTTATTCTTTTCTTATCTAAAAAGTAGACAACTAATTAGTTAATATTTGATCCCTTCTATTATTTTATGTTAAGTGTTGTTTTGTTCTGAATATCTGACCTTGAGGTCCAACCACATTGACATTGCTCATTATTATTCATGAGATCTATATAGAGGAAGGAGTTCCTGCTAAATTTTTTCATTGAGCTCTGATTACGATGCCAATTGGCTACCACAAAGTTGTGATCATTTAAGTCAAAAGATAATGGATATTGAAACTATGTGGTTTCATATCAAGGATAATGGATATTGAAATTATGTGGTTAAAAGGGACAGAAATTTTAGTAGTTGAAGTATACAAAGAAAACCAGCTTTGCTGTTTTGCAAAACTCAATCAATGTCATATTCCTTTGAATCAAGAATTAAAGGCGGACAGTAAGAGGATCACTTCTACCACCAGATGGTGCTTGTCTGTTTCTGTGTACTAATTGCTATCAATAATTAAACACAGGTCTCTGATTCATATATGTGAAAGCAATGATTCTTAAATTAAACATTTTAGAATTATTATAATACATTTTATACGTTAAGCTAAACACAGCACTCTGGCTGATTATGATTAAACATACTGATACTAAATTACATATTGATCCCATAAATATCAATGCATGCAGGGAATCATTGAGAAGAATGCTTGTAACTAGAAGAAGCATTTTAATTTTAGATGATAATGGGGATGGTTTTTAATGGAATATCTCACGGCAGTTTGGTTCTCCCTGTTGACTATCATTACATCGGAATAGATTTTTTATTTCATAATATTAAGCATTAATTGGATGTTGTGTCTATTTTCTGAAGTACAAAGCCAGTAAAAGCATATTCAGAGTTCTTGAAACCAAGCCATATTTTTTTCAAATATTATGAAAAAAAATGAAATCATTTCCTTTCTCAATTTTTTTTAGAACTTTAGAGATAGCATAACCAAAACTGTTTTTACTTCCTTGATTGTCAATCAATAAAAGGGACTAATATATTGCTTTGAATTTTTAAATGGTTTTAAAAGTTATTCTTAAAGGAGCAAAGAATTGAATATGTGTGCATGTGTCAAAGAGAGAAAAAATGGCAAGGGTGGAAGGGAAGAGTGGAGAAAGAAAAGAGAAAGAAAGAAATCACTGGTTCAGGCTGAATAAGACCACACTTTGTGACCTGTAAAACACTCTTACCTGGAGGATAAACTGAGTGTTTATTTCTTCTTTGATATTGTAAGTAGCATAGTGCAAAGGGTTACAGTCTTGTACACTTCCAAAAATGATGATTCCATTGTCCTATTAAAGTGTATGTCTGTTGGAGAGGAAGCTGCATCAGAGCAAAGGGAACTGAGATTGCTCATAGGAGCCAAAGGTTACAGTGGATGATTCACACATTTCCAGTTATTTCATCTGCTCTTCCATTGACTGATGCAGATGCTTTTTACATTCTGCATCATCATCCTCAATCACAGTCATCAGATGATTCAAAATGTTTAAAGGACTTTCATTTGTGAGTCATGTGTTCAACGGATCTCCAGGACACAACAAAGACTAACAATATTTACGTTGAAAGAGGCAAACAGAACTCCTTAAAAATGATGAGTAAGTAAAGTTTCCAATTACTAAATAGTTTACAGTTTTGGAACATGCTTTGCCCTCACTGTAGCCAGTTGCATAGGAATCATTGGCCAATTACATTGTGTGAGCTGCATAGCAAAAATGAATCTTTTGTAGAGCATAAGATACCTTCTTAAAGCATTTGTCCTCCAGGAATTCCAAATGCTTTGTGGGAAATTTTCAGTGTCACAATTGATTCTGTCTCCTGACTTCTCCACTACTTTGCTTTGCTTTGTGTTAGAGCGCCTGTGCAGATTAGGCCACTGTGCAGGAATCCCACTGTAGAAGAACAAGGAACGTGCTGTCAAGGTCAATGCAAAGTGAACACAGACCACTTCTCTCTCTCTCTCTCTCTCTCTCCTTCTCCTCTTCTCCTCTCTCTCCTTATTTTTCATTGTTACCTAAACTTGCTAATTAAATCCATTAACATTTATGAGACTGATTCTCTAGGTGGATATTTATAAAGGTGACAAAAGAAAAAAATCTCTATTATTCTTCAAATTGTGCCATTATTTTCATAAAAAATTGATTACTATTCCTAGGAAAATACTGAATATATTTAATGGTAAAGTTTGTCTATAAATTTCATTTTGTACCTAAGTCATATGCCAACCTAGAACTGAGCATTAAATAGAGGCAAAAAGATACACATGACAACCCTTTAATGTATGTTCTGCAATTCATAGTCTGGAAGGGAAGGAAAAGAGAAAGAGAGAGAAAGGGAAAAAAATAAAGAACCTGCCATGGAGGTGGGCTGGGGAAGGGAGGGAACCAGGGACGTTGGTGGTGGGAGATGGGCACTGGTGGAGGGACGGGTGCTGGAACACTGTATGACCAAACCCAAATATGAACTTTTTAATTGTATATCTTTGTAATTGTAAAAATAAAAAAAATTTAAAAAATGCACCAATTAAGAGACACAGAGTGACAAAATGGATTAAAAATAATTATATCTTATTCCCCTTCTGCTTACTTTAGAGACAAACATTGTGTGTGATGCTTTCAGTGGTTTCTTCAAAGTAAAACTATTAAGCAGTTATAGTGACAAAGCTTGAGCCTTGTATTTTAATCTACATAAACTGATGTCATTTAGGCTGATAAAAAATCATCATAAATTGTAGTAATACTACATCATCATCATCATAGATCATCTTAGATTATTTTATCAAATTCTTGATGTAACCAAAAATTTATAATGTTAAACATCAAATCAATGTTGTAAGATTAGAAAAAGTAAAGTGATAGGGATTATAAACACAATAGGTTTATATGTTAAAGAAACAGTCTATTGTGGATACCAGATTTAACCATATCAAGTTTAGTGATGAAGAACAATAAGACTAAAACATATTGAAATTTGTTTTTCTAACACTGTACTTCAGGGTAAACCCTGAAACAAATAGTGATACAAAAATCAACCAAAGCAAACATCAGGAGGTACAAAAATGTTGTGAAAAATTAATTATTGTAGAGAAACCTGAAGAGAGAATATGCGGTTCAGAGTATATGAACAGACCAAAGAAGCTACATTGTACAGAAAATGCTTCCAGGGAAGAGAAGCGATATTATTTATAAACTCACGAGGTAGAAAAAAGCAAAAATGATATATGGAATAGAGTAGAAATGTGATGATACTGACATACATGGGCAGATGTGTTTCTCATCGACTTCCTCTCCCAGTTCAGAACCCTTTTTTTTTTATTGATCGTAGAGTTATTAGTTTCTGAGTTACCATGTAAAGGCCTCCTTATCAGTGCCAGGGATCAGTGCCAAGTCCTACTGATAAGGAGCTTCTAAAGAGGAAACACTTTGGATATTGATCCTGGAAATCTCTACTAGGAATCTTAAGCAAATGTAGTTGAAAGGGATTTGGACAGTGCCTCCCAGCAAAATACTCTAAATCATTTAATAATCAATGTCTGAAAGAGTTTAGTAACTTAGCTTCCTCACAATAAAGAGACTCATTCAAATACCTATTTTACTCATTTTACATTGTGCTTCTAATCTGGTGAACTTAATTTCCTCACACCCAAGTACTTCCACATTGCATGTAGAATATCATAGAACTACGGTGCATGTGTTTGGTAGCATCAAGATAGTTTTTCCACTTTCATCTGGGTGGATGCACCTTATTTGTGTTTGGAAACGTATTGTCAGCTCTCTTTGGGCAGGTGTTAGTTTAGACTCCAGTGTTATTGAAGTTAGTATTAACGCAAGAAAGGAAATTCACCTTTATTTTTACCCTGCTTAATAAAACTAAGTTCTGTGATTTTTCTGAGTTTGTTTTCGAGCTAATTAATAACAAAATATCTCTAGGACAAGGGAAAGTGTGTTTTTGATACAGAGAAATGTCAGCTAAAAAGATCAGGAAATCACCAATGCAGGAGCAATATTCATAGTAGAATAATTTCCAAAGTGACATAAATAGCAGTCAAAAGTTGTTTTTTTTAAACTATTTTTATATTGACTTAGGAAATCTAATGACTATAAATTATAAATGATTTATTAACAAAGTAACTATAGAAAGTCTTCACTAGATCCAGATAATGAACTCAATCTAATCAATAAGTTCAAACAAAGGCAGGGAAAATGCTTAAAGAAATAAAAAATAAATGTAATAAATGTATAAAAGAAGCAAAGTTTGGACTGTGAGTAAATTCTTTATCTTAATTGGGATAAATGTTATATTCTGACTTTATGCCTGATGAAAGAAGAAAGATGAGTGTAGAAAAGGAATAGAAATATTGAAGATAACATGTCCTACTCCCAATTTATATGACTCCTCATGAGTGATTTTCTCTTACCCTCGTTATCTGACAAAATGACATATTTGTACAAAGAGAGTTGGAGTTAAGCTAAATTTTCTGCCATTAATTTTTTTGTATTTGTTTGTTTGTTTGTTTGGGAATGTACCTTCTTTCTTTCTTTCTTTCTTTCTTTCTTTCTTTTTTCTTTCTTTCTTTTCTTTCTTTCTTTTTTTCTTTCTTTCTTTCTTTCTTTCTTTCTTTCTTTCTTTCTTTCTTTCCTTTACTTAATTTCTCCTCCTCTCTCTTTTTCTTTCCTCCTCTCTTCCTCTCTTTCTCCTTTTCTCCCTGGGTTTTGGGCAACACCCAGTAATGCTTAATGTTGAATCCTGGCTCTGCACTTAGGAATTACTCTGAGAGGTGCTCAGGAACTACATGGGAGATGAGAATCAAACCTTTGTTGTCCTTTGTATGGAAGGCATTTACCTGCTGTACTATATCTCTGGCCTCATCAAAAAAAGGTCTCTTCCTTAGTGGGATAGATACTTCTTTATATATCATCAGATATTTTAATTTATTCTGTAATTTCTATAGGTAAAACACTATTCAAGAAACACCCATCAATCAACTACTTAAGTTGGCATGAACTTCCATTTCTAGGCTGTATCACAAATTCTTCTCAAGCTAAATCCAGTATTTTAACAACTACCAAGTTGTAGAACCCCTACTAAAATCTAACTTTTGGTTCAGTGAATCTATTCAATCCTTACACTTCAAGAAATATACATAGAAATTTCAAAATTTGGAAATAATGACTAACCTAATTTTTCCAAGTACTTAAGTAGTGTTGAAAGGATCTTGACAGTTGTTAGACTTAAGTCGCTCCTAATGCTTTGACCAAAACCTTCACTAAAACATTAGCTTAGTGTCAACCCCAGAATCTGAGAAAGCGAAACTGGAAAAAAGCACCACAACCATCTAGGCTTTCAGTAGTTTTGTAACCACCAAATATGATATCATTCCAATAATTTATTTGCTTTAATTTCAATTCTTTATTATAAAAGCAAACATACACAAAAATAAAAAAGGATACATAGTTTTGTTTTAGTTATCAGATTTCTACTAAGCACAATTGTGAACTAATTGGAATTAATAAAGACTTAAATACAATTTTATAGACTTAAATAAAGTTTTTGTTTGCTTGATTTTTGGCTTTGGGTACACACTAGACTATTTTCAGACTTACTGCTCTACATTTAGGGAATACTGCTGGAGGATTCTGAGCCTAGACAGAGAAGGATAAAGGGAGAGCCTGGGCCTGTCCACGGGGGTCTTTGGGGAGTCTTTGGAGAGTGTTGGAGAATACAGAGAGTTGGATAGAGTTGGAGAGAATGCTGAGAGTTGGATGGAGACAGAGAATTTACTGGGGTTTGCTAGTAGAGGGGTTTGCTAATAGTCAAGAGGGGCCTGCTGGAAAGCTTGCTTGAGAGCGTGGGTGAGAAACCCAGTGGGCCTCCCTGCTAGAGAAACCGCTGGGAGAGAAAGAGAGATCCTTGGGCTAAGCGGGTTAAGAAGAGCGCTAAAGAAACATAAAAGAAGAACTTAAAGAGACTGTGGACTGATTCCTGTATCCGTCCATCAGAAGGAACAGTCGTTGACCGTAGCAGCAACAGGGGCCTTCACTGAATCCCAATTCTGTCAGTCAGCTATATTGAGAAGTGACATCTGGAGCCCTAAATGTTAGGGCTTATAAGTAAAAAGGAAAGGAGGGGGGATTTTGATTCCCCCTTAGGGGGTCCCAAGGTCGCAGGCTCAAGGGACTCCCTTTGGACTCCAAGGCACTAACAGTACTTGAGGTCAGGGGGTAACCATGGCAGCTGCAGTTGGGGTCTAGCAGGATCCCCAATAGTACTCACAATCCACTAGGGTAGGGGCCCTGGCCTGGGTCCGGGGCCTACACCATTCCCGTGACCCGTGGAAAGATGAAATAACAAGACCAGTGGTTCCTGAAGGTTACTTTTCAATCTGCCTTCAGCTACTTTTCACTCCACCTAGCTCCTAGCTGGAGGAACCTCTGTCCAGGGACCTCTGGGCTCTTTCCGCTGGTGCTCTGGTAGGCTGCTCTCCTTTGGGCATCTGGAGCAGGCTCCTCTCTTCAGGGTCTCCCCTGGAGTTCTCTGTTCAGGGCATCACCTTTCAGGTCCTCTCCCAGGATCTGTCTTTTCAGAACCTCTTTTCTTAGGTCCTTTCTTTTCAGGGCTTTTCTCTTCAGGGCCTCCTTTCTCTCGACTCATCTGTTTATCTATGTCACTATCTCTGTTTCCAAAGTTCATCATTTTGTCCTATTGCTTCTGCATCTCCGTTTCTGTGTGTCCCCCTCTCTATTTCTTTGTTTCTCTGTTTGGTCCTGTTGCCCTGTAGCCCAGTGGCCCTGTGGCCTTGGGCCTTGGGCTCTGGTGCTGGCCCTTGGGCCTAGGCACCAGGAGTAGCCTCCCTCTATGGTGCTGGCCTTTAGTCCCAAGCATCAAGGGTTGCTGCTCTCTTGCTCTGGAAGCCCTGGATGCTCTCCGGCGCCCCTATTTATAGTCTTGGGCCAGGTTCAGAATCCTGGCCTCTACTGACTAACAGTTTCCCAACTGTTATATCTTTACAGGTAGGTACTGGCCCTTTAAGGGATGTTATCTAACAGCGCACCATAGCATGACTAGACTGTTTTCAGTACTACTCCTCTACACTCAGAAATCACTCCTGGCATTACTCAGGGGGCCATGTGAGGTGCAGGGGATTCAATTCCAGATGTCCACATGCAAGGTTAGCATCATACAGGCTGTACTATTTCTCCAGCCTGACACTAGCCGTTTTTTTTTGTTTTTGTTTTTGTTTGCTTTTTGTCACACCGGCGTGCTCAGGGGTTTCTCCTGGCTCTGCACTCAGGAATTCTCTGGCGGTGCTCGAGACCATATGGGATGCCGGGGATCGAACCTGGGCCGGCATGGGCTGGCTGGCGTACAGGCAAACGCCTACCCTCTGGGCTATCGCCGCCCCACTAGCTGGAATTTTAAGGTACCAAATTTTATTTTTTTTGCAATATATACCTACCAAAAAAGAATATAAGTGTTCAAGCAAAACAAAAAGTGTTCATCACCATAATCAAACGAAAAGAGTTCATTATCATTAGGGAAATAAGAATTAAAATCAGTATATTGTCTGTCTGTACACAAACTAAAACCTAAATTTTATCAAATTAAATAAATTAACTTCCAGGGAGACACAGAGCAACTGAAACACTTACACATTATTAACAGAAATGCAAAATATTGTATCCGCTTTGGAAAATTTTTTGGCATGGGAAATTCTTTAAAGTTTATTAGAATGCCAACTTGCCATCACTATCACTATCACTATCACTATCTTCCCATTGATCATCTATTTGCTAGAGCGGGCACCAGTAATATCTCCATATGTCCTGTCTCATGCTAGTAGAACCCAAGGGCATCCGCTTGCTCTAGGAACATAAAGAGTCTCAAGCCATTATATTAGGTCATGGAATGGCCTAATATAAATGTTACTGGTATTTGGCATATCAAATACGACATGAGCAGCTTGCCAAACTTGCCATAAAACCCACCAAATCTACTTTTGGTAATAATATTAGGGAAGAAAAATACATATTTGTACAAAGTTATGGGCATGGCTGTTCAAAGCTGTATTCTTTATAACAGCAAAAGGTGCAAATGACCCAAACGCACTTGACAGGAAAATGTTAAGCTGCAGCTTATCCATGAAATTTAACACCTCGCAGTAATAAAAAAAGGATCAAACTATTTTGCATGCAACAGTTTGGGTGATTTTCACAGATGTTCAGCTGAATAAAAGAAATATATTTACCTATTATAAAAATATAATTGAACTGCATGCTTCCATTTAAATTACAGTTGCAAAAGAACAAACCTTTAGTGATATAAAGTAGATCAGTGGTTGCCAGAGCTTATACTTAAGGTGTGAGTACAATAAACTTAAAGTACAAAGAATTTTATTGGGTGATGGAATGGTATCTTACTTGTACTATTGTGCTAGGATATATAGATATAAAACATACACAAAATAGAAATAAGGTCAGTAACATTACTTGATCATTTGAAATCCTAAGAACAGCTCTGAATAAAATGAAGCTTGGGGTTTAAAGGAAAGATAAGAAAAAAAATAAGGAAGAAGAGAATAAAACCTATCACAGGAATCAGAAATAAAAGCATAGTTATGTGATTACTTAGAATTTATTTGCAAGTGAACTATTCATCTTTATATGGTTACTATTTCTCTATTTAAAAGAAAATTGTTATATATTTATATCCCACAAATGAATTGTTGGAAACAGTAACATCATACTAGAACTGAGCATTGAATGTAGGCCAAGTATTTACATGATAATCACTGTATCACTATCTTCCCGTTGTTCAACAATTTGCTCAAGTGGGCACTAGTAACATCTCCATACATCTTGTCACAAGCAAGGGTAGCCCAGGGGCATCTGCTTGCTTCAAGGACAGGAAGAGCCTCAAACCATTCTTCAGGTCATGGAATTGAGGTCCATAATTGTTACTAGTTTTTGGCATAACAAATAAAACACAGGTAGCTTGCCAGGCTCTACCGTGTAGGTGGTATAGTCTCAGTAGAAGGCTCTCATCTCGAGCATTGACTGATGAAACTTAAAGGGGAAAGATCAGGTTATATTTTGGATGGAGATCTGAGGAACTATGGAGTTTGGAAAAATAAGGAAATATAAGGAAAAAATTAACATATGTGTATATGTGTATATATGTTATAATGTGTGCATATAAGAACATATATGTATATATTTAGATATATATTATGTGATCTTACTGGGATCTCATACCCCTACACTGTCAGCACCTTAAAAATTGAAGCTACCTTTTATTTCTGGGTGTGAACTAAGAGATTTTACTGCTAAACAATAATAATACATTATGTTCATTTCTTTTCTGTGACTGAATCTGGACAGAGCCATCAGTGTGACATTGGCAGTCTATCTCCACACTGACATCCACGGCAGGTCCTTTCCTCTCCACATCTACTGAGCCCCTCTGTGATGAATGAGGTGCAGGCCCCACACCGGGCTCGAGTGGCTCCTCCCATTGCGAGCACGTGACTCAGCTGGAGGCATCTCCAGCGCTCCTCCCGTCATGCACTAGGACTGGAGTGGCCAAATGGTGAGCCTTGAGAACCCCCATACTCCTACGAGCTCTGCTCTGGCTACTGGTATAACCCCAACAAGGCTCACATCCCTAGTTGGGCCTCTGCACCTTTACTGTAAATCAGAGCATAAAATCATTATTCTCCCATTTTCTTAGACATAGACTATTCGCCTCCAAATGATGAATCTGTGCCGGAAGCCTGGAACAACCCTGAGCTTGACTCTTGGTGCCATTTCTGTCTCAGGGACTGGTCCCTCTGCTCCAGCATGTGTCTCGTGTCTACTTTCGCTCCTGTTTCAGCTTTGTCTCTGCTGCTCTTTCTAGGGAGTGACTACCCTCCAGGGGTCAATGGGTCTGAAAACACTGAATTTCAGTCCCACTAAGCCCTAGCCATCACCCCACAGCTCCCCAAAGTCAGGCGGCACCCTGAAGCCTCCCATTTTCTACCAGGAACCTCGTTTAGCACGGGGAATAACATGGGCTGGAAAGGGCGACATGTAGGCAGGAGGCTCCATGATAAACTAAGGAAGGTCAGATTTCAGTCAGACGCAGGCGGGAGTTAGGTTTTTTTTAGAAGCTGCTTGTCCTCTGTCCAAACTGCAGGGACGTCACCAGCATCTTACAGAAGCATTTTCAGTAGAAGGGCACTGAATCTCCCACATGGACCTCTGAAAAGTAACGTGCTGTACTAATCATCTAGTAACTTACTGTCAAACCAAATTATGCCAATTTGTTGTATTTTTTAAAGGCAAACAGCCTTTTAATTGCGATTATCTTGCAAGTTATTTGCAAAATTAGAGCTTTCATAAATGTACAGTCTGTATTTCAATGCTTCATTTTATAAAATGAATACCCATTTTTGATTTTAAGTTTCATAATATATGATGCTGTACTAGTAAATTAGCATATGAGAGAATAACAGTACAGACAGTACATGATTTTATTGAGGGATTTCTACAGAGCTAACTTGAAGACATTTCCTTTGGTTTGTGTATTCTAACAACATGCTATCTTAAGAAAAGTTCTGCCTAGAGAAGCCTGTTTCCTTCACATGAGAATCCCTTCTTTTCCTCTTATTGGTTACTACAGTGTGGGGGGTCTCGGGGGCAGGGAATGAACATAAAATTAGAGCAAGCCAAAAAGTGTAAGAGAAGGGAGAGTGTAAGAGAGAGAATAAGAGAGAAAGAGAGAGAGAGAAGAGGAATAGTGACTACTATAGAGGCAGGCTGGGGAAGGGGAAGGAATCAGGGGACATTGGTGGTAGGAAACGTGCACTGGTGGAGGGGTGGGTGCTGGAACACTATGACTGAAACCTGATCATGAATATCTTTGTATTTATATAACTCAAGGTGATATAGTAAAATAAAATTTATAAAAAGTAAAAATTAAAAAAATAATACAACTTATACTAAAAATGTAAAATAAAATTGTTTTCTTCCTTTCCCCTTACCTTTTGTCTTTCCTTCTAATTCTTCTGTCTTCCTAGTTTCATCATTTCTTTTATGATTTCTGTTCTTTCTCTCATTTCTGTCTCTATACTTTTTCTCTGTTTTTATTTCATTTTCTTCTTGCTGTTTGTCATCCCATTCATATTCTTTATATCAAAAACAATTCAGCCTTTGATGTTTTGATTTCAGTTGGAATTTTCTGAAACAGCTGCAGAACTGGAAGTCAATTCTGGGAGCCATGAGGGCACGTTAACTGTGTTAAACATATCTTAATGCCAAAAGTTATTAGTGTATTATACTTCATTAAAAGAATTGATTCCATAAGTGAAAGACACATGAAAAGAGCTAAGTAAACTAAACTAAGTTCAGTGGTTTCTAAATAATATATATCTCTTTCAGCCTTTTGCCTAAGATCAAGTCCACTAACTAATATATGTCATTGTTCACTGTCAGGTAACAACATAACCTTTCAATGGTTGTGATTTAACTCCTTACAGAATCCTTGATGTTTGATTTCTCTTGAGGCATATAAAGACCAGGGATATGGCTCAATATACTTTATTTCAAAGCAGTGGAGCACTTGTCTTATGAATGTGGGTCTCTAGGTTTCTTGTCACTTGTCTTGTATCACTTGTCTTCCCGTTCATCAATTTGCTTGAGCGGCCGCCAGTAATGTCTCCATTCGTTGGGAATGAGGTCCATTATTATTACCATTTTGGGCATATCTAATACACCACAGGTAGCTTGCCAGCCCTGCCATGGCTCTGGGTTCATCTGAAGGGGCCCGGTCGACCTGCATGGCAAAGTGGATGAATAGTCCACTTGCAAAGTTCTAGGTTCCTTAGGGAGAAAAAATAAGTCAGATTAGGGATACCATATCAAGTATTGATATTGTGTATCCCTAAAATAAACTTTAAGACCTTCTCTTTCTTGTAACTCTTAAATCAATACCACTAAATCTTGATCTGAGGTTTCCATATATGGCTTGTGGATATGTATTTTTCTTTTCCATGGAGAGATACTGTGATGTGAGACAAAACTACATAATTATTACATGGTGTCAGAGACTCAGGAAGGAAACTCATTTATTCATTTACTATAATATGGAATTGTATTTGTTTTGCTCACAGATAAAAATCCTTATAATACCTGGGCAGGGGAGATAGCCCAGTAGGTAGGGCGTTTGCCTTGCACGTGGCCAGCCCATGCCGGCCTGGATTTGATCTCCAGCATCCCATATGGTCCCCTGAGCACTGGCAGGAGTGATTCCTGAGTGCAGAGCCAGGAGAAAATCCTGAGCATTGCCGGGTGTGACCCAAAAAAGCAAAAAAAAATTATATGTATATATATATATATATATATATATATATATATATATATATATATATATCACTTGATCACTTGATCACTTGAATCCTTACTCATCGATTTGCTCGCATAACATTTCCTTACCCTATCCGGCCAATGTGCCCAATGGCTCTGGTTGATTCAGGAATATGAAGAGCCTCAAACCGTTCCTTCGGGAACGGTTTGATATATATATATATATATATATATATATATATATATATATAAATATATATATATAAAATAAAGTAATGTGTTCATAGAGGAAATGGTTGGTAAATTTGTGCATACTAGATAAACAGATGAATAATAAGTCTATGAAGAAATGAATGTGTAGTATGCGCATTGCTATAGAGGTGGCCACTTTGGCATTGGGGTAATATTCAGTGTAGGGAGGGTAGATTAGGTGGAGAATTAAAGTTGCTTCATTTAGAATAGAGAATGCTTTCTTAGCATAAAATAATTTAAAAGGAAACTTAAAGTTCATAGAGTTCTAATTCTTCTCCCTCCTTAACCCTCTGCTTGATGTTCTGGTATGAACTCTATGAGTTTTATCTTCTTCTATCACTATTGCTGAGCACATCGGAGAACATTTAGAGCTCCAGTTTATATACAATATTAAAATATGTGCATTCCATATACATTCTCTTTACCTAGCCTTTATATAGAACTGATATTTTGTGCTGTGAATTATCATACTAGCTAGCTATTTTTGTGCCAGCTGTCCATGGCTAAGGAAAAATTCTTAACTGATGTTACTGCACTAAAAGAAATGAAGCACAGAACTTTCATTCCAGTATAATATTCAAAATGAGTAAACACTTGAGAGATCAGATGTTTACAGGTCAGATTAATGAGTTTTTTGGAAAAAGTAAGTCACGGGTACATGATGAATTATAAAACTGACGTCAGAGAGATAATATAGCAGGTAGGGCACTTGCCTTGCACACAGTTAACTTGGGTGCAATCTGCAGCATCCCAAATGGTCTCATGAGCATGGGCAGGGCTACTTTCTAAGTGCAGAGCCTGGAGTGACCCTTGAGCAGCACTGTGTGTAGTCTCCAAATAAAAATAAATAAATTATACAGCTCCTTATCAACTTAACTTTTCTACTTTATGTTTTCTCACTAGTCATATTTTCATCTCCTATGTACATCTACATATTTACTTGATTATAGCTGTGGATATTCTTGAAAATATATACCTATTGGAAAATAGGTAGCAACATGAATCATATACCTACAAACAAAAGAACCTTTTTTGAATATTGTTGTTTTACATGGACAACTCATCTTCCATTTGATCTAGCATTTACACTTATTGGAGTATACCTCAAAGCCCTCAAAACATTATCTTTAAAAGTTATTTGAACCCTATGTTTATTGTAGCATTATTCATAAGAGCCAAAATCTGGAAGATGTTTTAAACTGTAGATTAAATAATTAGGAAAATTTGAAAAAGTTAAGTGATTTGACATTTTAGGTTAAAAAGGAGAAAGATCTCTGTTATACCCCTTGGCTCTGAGAATTGAAAAACTACTTGGTATTCCTTCCCAGTTATCTATGTGTCCAGATCATTTTTATCAAATTTGCAGTAGACTCACCCCCCCCCCCTCATGCAGGTAGTACATTTATATACTTAATTAGGTCTATAAAAATATCAATGCTATATTTTCCTACTTCATCTTTAAAAAAATACACTGATTTATAAAGTAGTTTACAATTATGTTTTGGCATGCAGTGAGTGCTGATGCCCTTAAAAATTTATTAAAAATTGCACCCTCCAAAAAAAAGAACATTATGTTAACCACTGTGTCACCAATGTACTAGTCACGTACACATTTGATCAACGCTTTGCCATATCACATGAAAACAGAGAAATACACATTTTAACTGAACAACTAAATAGAGTAAAAAAGGTTAGTAACTATTGCCCAGGTCAAAGAAAAATCTACAAGAATATATTGGAAGTACCTTCACATATTGGTAGGAAGATTGATGTAGCACTCTGCAACTATAAAATAAAGACATAATTACTACTGTCAATTATGAGATCTCAATTTAAAATCACAATTGAAACCAATATTAACACACTGCAGAAATCTATGTGTTTAATCTTAGCTGCTTCTATCGTACTGTATGGCTTTAATTATAACATTGGCAGGATAGTGTTTTTCTTGTTAGATATTTTATATAAATATATCCTATGATGCTACTTTTATAAATAGGGTTTCATGAACACAACGCCCCAACACAACACTCCAGCAGGTGTCTGCTTCCCTCCACCATTGTCTTAGGATTCCTTCCCAACAGCTCTTGCCTTTTGTCAGCACAGTTTTGCAGACTAATTCTCAGATTCACCTGTATCACCTATCTCCCCATTGTTCATTGGTTTGCTCAAGTGGGTGCCAGTAACAACTCTATTCGTTGGGAATGAGGTCCACTATTTTTACTGTTTTTGGCATATCGAATATACCACAGGTAGCTTGCCAGGTTCTGCCCTGGCACTGGGTTCATCCCAGGGGGCCCAGTCTTTTTCTATGTCAGACCATCAACCATCCAGGGTCCAAGGGGCAGAGCCCTGGGGGGTGTAGACAAGCCTGTCTCCGGGTCTGCCACCTGCTGACGCAGCTGGGCACCACAGCCACACCTGCAACACCTTGAGGGCAGGGATTCTCAGATTATATTTATGATTTTAGTAAGGATTATCCTAAGCAAACCTCAGACAGCTAGGTTTATTAGCTGTTGGAGGTTTGTTAGCTAAGCCTAAGCCTCAGCTCAACATTTTCTGTGGTGCTCTATCCAGGGGTGTGGGACAGATGACTTGCTACCTAGGCTCAAGAGAACTCTGAAGTCAAACAGGTCATATCCAGTGTGCTCTGAGGCCACAAGGGAGGGGAACTAAGGACTAAATTTAGAGCAATACTAAAGATTAAATTTAGGGTCTGGTGTTGCTATAGATATGAGTTTCTACTTTTGTATTGCTTTCTGTCACTTTTCTTTCATTGTACATTATGTTTATTAGATTTATCCTTGAAAGATAAGGTGACATTTTCCTCTTTTTCATCCCAAATATATATATAATATATAATCTAGATTGAATGTATAACTTGACAAAGTTATACATCCAATCTAGTATTGACAGGAAATGCACACTGTTTTGCATTTTTACCTTATGTAAATGATGCTGCTATGAAAATCCTTATACTCTTCAAGCATTTTTTTTTTAATAATTTTTTTATTTTTACAATTACAAAGATAACAATTAAAAGTTCATATTTGGGTGGCGAAGAACAGCACCCACCCGCCACCAGGCCCATCTCCCCCCACCGCCCCCGCCCCTCCCCCCCCCCCCCCCCCCCCCGGCAGGTTCTTTATTTCTTTCCCATTTCTCATCTTTCTCTTTTCCTTCCCCTCCGACTATGGATTACAAAACATACATTAAAGGGTTGTACATTTCTGTTCTAAATGCAATTTAAACTTTATCAATAAAAAACAAAAAACAACAACAAAAACTTTATCAATGGATGGACTTTCAGGGACTTGGCATGCATGCTTATTCTGCCTTACTAGATACTGTCAAACAACACTACAAAGTGTTATAAAAACTCAAATTTAATTAAGATTTTTTTTTCCTGTCTTACATTCTTTTGGATTTTGAGTATTATCCACCACCAACCTAGCCTTCTTTCCCTTCATAAATGTAGTCTTTAATATGTAGACTGTCTTTATTTGTTACTATTTCCATAAATTCCTTTCATAGGATCATTAGCTATTGGGCCATTATAGTTCAATGCCTCTTGTTTTTATTTCTTTTTTATTATTTTTCAATTTTTTTAAACTATTTTTCTTGTTTATTTTTTGTTTGAGGACCACATCCAGTAGTGCTCAGGACTTACTCTTGGCTCTTCATTAAGGTACCACAACTGAGGAGCAGAGGGCTTGAGGGCTTGCGTGAACATATGGGGTCAAGGGATTATGCTTGATTAGAGTATGTGCTAGGTCAGCACCTTGTGTACTATACAAGGCTAGAGTGCATTTGTTTTCTAAACTATTATTTTTTCTTTATTTTGACATCATGATTTATAAAGTTGTTCATGAAGCATTTGTCTAGGAATGCAATATTTCAACACCAATCCCACAACAAACGGTGACCTTCCCTCAATCCATTGTAATCATTTTCCTAACCACCCCTCAAGCCCTCACCCATAGCAGGCCCATAATAATTCAAATTTCTTACCATTAAATGACTAATAAAATTATCAAAATATTCTAGTAAAAGAAAAAATTGTGAAAATTGTTCTATCTCACTGAGAGGACATTGAGCCCCCTATCTTAGGGTTTACTAAGCTGTTGTTGCTGTTGAGCTTTCTGTATTAAGTTTTTTTGTTAGACGAGCCTAGTTGGCTTCTACGTTACATTCCGATCTAATTTGGCATTCTCCTAGCTGGATGTTACTGTTGTAGAGTTTGGGATGCCATGTGGTCACACACTCCAGAAAATCTAGAATAAGTAATAGTCAGTGAGCTTATATGGCAGTGACAATAGCGGAACATGAGTGTGGCTGCCAGAGCGTCTGGAAGTATGGGGAGGTGGGTGAAGGTCACCCACCCCAACTCAGAGAAAACCCAGAGTTTTTAGCCAAAAAGCAAACAGCCCAGTGTGCTTGAAATAATTTTGGGGGCTTGGAATCTCTGTGAAACTTAGTCAAGAGGTGGTAGAGTCTGACCATAGGCATAGGAGCAGCTGTTGAGATGTGGCTGAGGCTCTCTCACATGAAAAATTGGTCCTTCCCTTCCCAAGATTGCCCTGGAGGTCTCAGCTGAGTTGGGTGTATTCGATAAATATTTGCAATGAGTTTTTTTATTTTGAGAATTAATTATGAGTTTCTGGAGCGGGTTCTATTGATGAGCATCCATGACGGTGCAGCAGAACCTGACTGTGACTCCCAGTGCAGTTCTCTTCAAAGATGTGTTTTTCTTTTAGTATTTCTGGACTTAATCCTATATCATAAAAAAGCTTAGCAAATATGCCCTCTAACTCTGGCTTGGTGGTTTACCTTGTTTGTTCTCTTGGATAATTTGTAGCTCTATTTTCCCCCTTTTTCTTTTTTCAATGATATGGAACTTTTCAAGACTAATCGTTTCATAAATTATTTTAAATTTGTTGGTTCTCTTTATTATATTTGAAAGGTATATTTAGGAATGGGTACATTTTCTTCCCTGTATTCTTGCTTTGAGTTTCCCTTTTATTTTCTAATCATTTTGCAATAATTAGAAAAGTATTTTCTATATTTCTCACTCTAGGGTTTGCATTTAAAACCATGATAAATTTCTTTAGTGCTTTTATGCCATATTTCATATATAAATGCACAGCTGACTGATGCCGTTTCTAATTTATATTGAGGTGTATCATACAACTATGAGTTGGTTATCTTATTTTAGCAGAATGTGAAGCAATAAAGTATATTTTGTTAAAATTTTGTTCTAATTTCTTTCTTATTGTCACTGTGGTATAAGATCAAGGTAAATTATTTTACTTTTTATTAAATGTATCCTGTAGTCACTTCAAGATCAATTTTGCTACATTTTCTATTAACTTGTAGGAATAACTAGGCAAGAAATTTGATAGTTTAAATTCAGTTGTTTAGAAATTATGTGACAGTATTATTTTAATTTACAATACTATTAATGATAGGGATTCATGAAATAACATTCCAACACTACAGATCCGTTACTGTGCCTTCTCTACACCATTATCTCAGTATCCCCACCTGCATCCAATCCTCCCCCTTTCCTGTTCCTCACTCCCTCCCTTTGTGGATTTACCTGCTTTGATGTCATAAGAGTACCACCAGTGGAAGGTTTTGGGTACTGTGTTGGTTATGAGGTGTAGTAACTTTGTACATAAGTACCGTAAGTACAGCACAATATCAAAACTATAATATTTTAATTAAAATGCTGAGTATAGCCAAAAGTATTTAAAATACATATTTATGTTACATATTTGTTTTTTAGTTATATCAACCACATTTTATACTAATGGGGACACATTTTATACTAATTAGAGCAAATCTCGACATTTTATATCTTCCTAATACAGCTACAAATTCATCAGTTAGGAATATGCCTTGATGCTCTTTCCGATGACTCTAAAATCTATAAATGTATATATATATTTATGTATATGTATAAATCATAAAATAAATACACATAGGCTTAATTATATATAACAAATCAGTCTCATTTTCTATCATTTTGTAGTGATGTGATCTGGCTTGGAATTTTGTCTCATAAATAAATATCCTGGAGTGGGTTAACTGAGCTTTATTTTTTTTTCTTTTGCCACATTCAGCTGTGTTTAGGCTTAAAATTGGCTCTGAGGTCAGGGATCTCTCCTGGGAGAGCTTTGGGATCAGATGTGGTGCAGGGAATCAAACCCAGATCAGTCACAAGCAGGGCAAGAGCCTTACCCCCTGGAGTCATCTCTCAGTTTTAATTCAGTTTGCTTTCTTCTTTAAATTTTAATTTTTATTGACTTTCTGGCACTTACAAACTTCTTGGATACAAATGATTTCCCCTGCTTTTAAGAGTTCCCCTTTAGATTTCAAGTTAAAGATATATTCATCCTTTTAATCATTGTAATAAAATAATATATTTTGGTTTATTCTTTCTTTATTCAGTCAATTTGCTTTAAAACTACTTCTCATAAATAGGTAATCAGAAGTTGAAACTATAGAGACCAGAAAGAATGCACCTAATATGATCCCCAGAGCATAGTCAAGAGATATCCTTGAGCACAGAGATGGAAGTAACTTCAGAGCATAGGGGGCCTGGCCCCAAGAGACAAAACACAATGTCTGGAATCATGATGATCTGTAAGTAACTGTACAGAATGATAATATTTATTAAGATGTGCTTATTTATCTCCAGTTTTATCACAATTTTACTGTTTTGATAGCAACTTATTTGAAGTATCAGCCTTAAACCCATTACTTTTTATTGTTAGAGTATTTTTCTCACCATAAATTACATATTTTCTTTATTTCAATGTATTTTTCTAACTTAAATTGATAGTCTTTTCTATCTACATATTTTGTGAACAAAGCTAATGTTTTAATTATATTTATGACCATTTAAATTTTCCTTTGCTGCCTATTTGTGTGTTATTTATGCCAAGATATATTACAGAGATCTAATATATTAATCATGGTAAGTTATATTGGATTTATATCTGAAACTATTTATCCCATTATTACGTAAAAAGGAATTGGTTCAATTTCTACTCGATTAGAAATTTTAAATACTTCTACTAGCTTATATGTTCAATGCAGACATAATACCCAATTTTAAGGCCATGAATACAACTCAGTGGGACAGCATTTAAATTACATTTTCTGTATAGAGTTCTGATCTTTATACCCTGCCCCCACTCTTTCACCACCCAGTATAACTCTGGAGGCACCAGCACCAGAGGGGTAACTTTTAGGATCCCAGAACCCTAACATTGAGTCTTCCGTCCAGTTAGCGGACTTATCAGGAGTGGCCCTACGAAAGCTGAACACTGTTCCACCACCCATTACAAAGAGAGCCTGATTTTTTTTGTTCATGGAGAGTAGAAGTCTTACCTAGAACAAACTAGATTGGATGAAAGAGGAAGGATGCATTATAATAAGCTAGCAGAAATAAATTCAAAGTAAACTAAAACAGGATAAATGTCCTGAATGGTTCCAAACCACATTCTTGTCTAAAAATGAATATTCTAATTTTGCAGAAGTGGTCTCAAGGATCACAGATGAAGGCCTAAAATGTCCTAAAATGTCAAAACCGATGAAGTCAGGAATCAAGAAGAAAAGATTAAGCTGTGTAAAGGGAGATGGCTGGAGAATGACATGACCCCGTTGAAGAGAAGGTATCAGCTAAACAAAATATATAAACAGTCATTACCTATTAACTTTTTCCTAGTTCTAAAAGAAGAAAATATATTTTCTCCTTCTAAATCACTACAATCAGTAATTTTTGCAAGTCTTTACCAGCACAGTTCTCTACTTATCAAACCCCAGGTTAGCTTTGAGTTATTGCCATGTGCAGAAAAGGCTTAAAAAAAAGAGAGAAAAATGAGCAAATATGAGCAACTTTGCAGTGAGTGATGTATTGCATTTTTCAGTCACATGTTATCAAAGTCTAATTTAGTTCACAGCATAGTGAATACTGCAAAAGTTTCAGACAAACAGATAAAGAAGCTATGCTAGAGAAGAGATTTTAGCAATTCCAACTAAAAAAGTCCTTGTGTCAGTAGTTTGGCTTTTGGTGTGCTTGTACTATAACTCTATCCTACTAATATTATAGTTTGATTCGCAATAGAATGGTATTTTAAGGGATTTAAAGGAAAACTAGAGACTAAAATTATTAGTAAATGCTATATATTATAAACTACGAAATATTTAAATAAGTGGATAAGAGAGGGCTGAGTCACCAACAGTCTTTAAATTCAACTTAATTTCTTACAATCAAATAGAATTTAAGTGTCCTGTTGACTTTCAAAAAATAGGCTTTGTAAATGCAAATGAAAATAAATTAGGGTAAAGGCCAAGCCACTGAAGCTATCAAAGAATATTTGATGTAAACATTGCCTCTTGTACAGAATGGTCCGATTCCTAGGGCAGGAACTTGTTTGAGGCTATGCATTTAAGGTGGCAAAAAGGTGGTTACCTAGCAACAACCCCTCCTCCTGAGTCCACTGCAAGAGAGGTATTGTTAACGTCATCGGGTTGATTACTTGTTTGCCGGATCTAAAGAGAGAAATGTCATAATGTGGTAGGGCGTATCACTATTAATAAATTTATAAAAAATTTTCCTATGTGTTCAGTTCGATTCCCACTCCTAATTTTATATTGTTAGGAGCCTGTCTAAGGATATTGAAGAAAGAATTATATATAATCCTTATAAGAAGATTAGAGAAATCTCAAACATCTTAATTAATAACATTTCTTTCCAGGTTGCTTTTAAAATCAAGCAAGGAAACAGTTACAAATTTACCAAGCATTTGCTCTGGGCAAGAGTTGATCTTATCACTATGTGTCCTTAGAAATGAAAAAGGATATTGCTAGCTTCTCTAGAAACCTCAAGTTAAAAAGTACACTGGTTTTAAATGACAAGTCTATCATCAAAAGATAAGAATTAAAGTGATGCTAATTTATATAGAACATACATATAAGGTACTTATGTTTTGAACTAATGAGCTTAACCATATGTTAGCAATGATTTAACTAGAAAGCGCATATTTTAGCAAACTCACACCATGTATTTTGTCTGCCTGTGACATGCTCGTTAATGCAATGTTCCTCTCCTAGAGATAATTCCACCAGGTTATATATAAGTAAGAAATCAACTAATCTGAATGACAAGGAAAGATAAGGAAACAAAACACGGATTCTTCCAAATGAAACACGGAGCACAGCAAGTAAATGAGTTTATGTGTTTTCATAGCACACATGCTTAAGGTTAAAAAGAAAATCTGTTAGAAGAACGTTAAGAGACTAAATACATGGGAGCCAGTATAAGGGGGTGGGGTGGAGTTAGGATTGAGTTGATGAAATTTTCCATGATGCAGCAGACTGTGCTTTCTTCTCCCTAGACACAGCCCAGACACCAGATAGGTTGCTCTCCTATGAGCAGGAAGTTGTCTCTTGTACAGTAGCTTTCTGAGACTTGCCCATATCCCTCCTCTTCATCCCAGCACGCACAGAATCCGTTTGCTCACTGAGAAAAGGAACTCTTGCCAACCAAGTTAGCACCTGAGTTCTCTCATTTGGAATATTGCTAGATGTTTGCTTTTAACAAAGACTGCTGCAGATGGCAATTAACCCAACATCATTCCTCCCGTGCCTCGAACCCCGCAGAGGTAATCAGTTCAGAAAAAAACTGTTTTGCTTGGGAATAACCAATGGATTATCAATGTTAGTTTAGATTTTGGTCTGACTCCTGTAACTGTTTTGCCAAAACCGATTAGAAGTTGGGGCATTTAGTCAGAATTGCCAATTCTTGAAACTGCCTCATTATATGCATACGTCATAACTGAGAGTGAGTCTGAATACAAAAGGGATTATCCCCATCTGTTCCTGAGCACTTCAACTGGTCAAATGTCAGATATTAAAGGGAAGAGCGCTGACAGATGGAGCAACGCATCAGCAAAATATTCAGACTAATCTTTCATTAGAAAAGGAACAATCACAGTGAGGATATTTACTTTTGTGGCTCAGCAGACCACAGAAAAAAATTAGAAGGCAAGAAAATATATACTAGCATTTTACGACAGGTCATTTAATGAAGACATTTTTTTTCTCGTCTTAATCTTCCCCTAAGCTGCCTCTCTTAACCGCATTACTCTGATTATTTACAGATGCGTTTTCCTGATTAGGAGATTTTATATTAGGAACCGGGGACATGAGGAGTTTCGGGGCTCATCTCTGGGTCCCCACAGAATAACAAACCTAATCTCTAGTAGCCCAACAGTTAAAATAATTGGTGTGTGTGTGTGCGTGTGTGTGTGAGTGTGTGTGTGTGCGTGTGTGTGTGTGTGTGTGTGTGTGTGTGTGTGTGTGTGTGTGTGTGTGTGTGTGTGTGTGTTGAATCCTCAGGAGAGACCGGAGGAAGAAAGAAGGGGAAAGGGGAGGCTGGGAGGGAGGAGAGAGGGTGGAGGCAGGTGGTGCTGATTTCAACCCAGTAGCGTCAAGATTGCGTCAATTCGGGTTGCAGCCACGTCTGGAGTCTCAGAGACGAGCTTCTCAGAAGAGCCAAAACAGGAACAAGGGGTGGCAAATCACCGTGCGAGGGCGAGTGGACGCCCCCTCCGCCTCCTCCCTGTTCCGGGCGCAGGTCTCCTGGGCTCTGCGCTGTTGTTTGCAGCACTCGGGAAAGCCGGAGCTTCCGAGCCAGGCAAGTGGGTCCGGCTCGGGAGTTTTCCATTCAGCACCTCGGACAGAGCACGCAGCAAAAAAATGGCTCCGATCGCGACCAGCCGGGAAGATTTTGGTAAGCAAGTTGCTCAACTTAGCACCCGGGGCTGGCCCTGGAATTTCACTGTGGAGTGGGCTGAGTGGATGTCTGTGTTGTCCCCGGGGGGTGTTGAAGATAGATTTCCTATTAATAGGCAAGAAAAAATTAGAACAGTAGATGGGGAAACCTTGCCTTAAGACTGTTCTTTCTCCTTTCCCGAGTACCTTTTCTCCGAGATTGGCCGCTGGCTAGGCGGATTTTTAGAGGCAAGAAGTTCCTAACCTTTCAGGTAGCTCGGTAAATTGCAGCTCACTCTGAGGAAAAGAGAAAGGGGTGCGTACTTTGCTTAATAAATTCATTATTTCTTTTCGGTGATTTTTTTTTAATGTGTGATGAAATCAGTATTTAACTTCATGGGGAAGTCAGATATTTGTGTGATTACATAAGGGTTAGATCTCGGTTCAAAACAACCAGGAGATTTGGGGCATGGGATGTATATTTTACTCCGAAGTATACCATAAGGTCCTTTCATTGCTCGGTGTTTTCCTTGCACTCTTAAAGTATATTGCTAGTGAAAGACAAAATCCTATGATGCTAGAGTTAAAAGGCTATTCCATATGGACTAGCTCAGCTCATTACATTTCACAAGTGAGAGAACTGCCGCCCAGGGGAAGTGCTTAAGTCAGTTAGCTGAAGGCTATTGGCAAGGAGAATCAGGGCTGATTTCCTTCTTCAGTTTCTGTTTTTACATAGCAATTTTTAAAGCATTATTCTCTTTCCTCCTTTCAGTAAATAAAAATCAGACAAACTTGTCAAAATATATATGGTATCTTTAGTTTATATCCTTTTCAAAGGCAGAGGTCAGAGTTTTACTTACTTTAAAAGTGTTTCTAAGCATGGATTTTTATAAAATTTTCTGAATAAAAATGCTATGCACATAATTGTTATAACAATGAGTGAAATGATTGAGATATTTGACATGAAATGCTTAGTATCTTAGTAGAGAACGCAAAAGGAGTAGGTGAGTCATTCCATTTGATCCTGAATATTTATTGTTTTCATAATTACTTAATCAACATTTTATGATATTACAGTCAGACCTGAGTTTCTCTGAAAGTCTTCCGTTTGGGTGAGTGAGCTTATAATGTGATGTTTGTCCCAATATTTGATTTGCCCAGCAAAAATTTTTTGATACTGGAGGTTTTCAAAGACAGCAAGTGAAAAGTATGTTCTGGTTGGGTCAACCAACAGAAATTAAGCACATTTTCTATTCCTTTATTGTTCTCTAATTGGATAAAGAACTGACTTAGTTCAGGACTTTGCTTTTGCTCCTTGGCCTTGGACTATTAGAGTTCCAGATTGGATTTTTCTGCCCTACAAAGACTTTCATAGAAGGAAAATCTGAAAAGCTGATACTAAGTTTGGCTGGTTATCCACAGCCTCTACAGGATTCTTTTCTGTGCAACTAACTGATTATTCTTTTTGGAGAATTATAAGGTTTGCCTTATTTATGCATGATTATTCCTTGATATCATTATACTAATTTTTATGGTTGTTGTTTTATTTGCTTCTTAATCTGCTTAACTGCTTCTCTGATCTTATGCTCAGTTTTAAAATGTTTTAGCTTGTTTGTGATTATCAAGTGGGCAGGCAGAAGACGTGGGGGATGGGTTGGGGAAATAACAAAAGATTGATCTTCCAGCTTTTTTTCCCCTTTGGAATGAGACTTAACCTTTTCCTGACTGAAACTTTTTACTTTATTTTTCATTCTTTGGAATTAAAAAGTAGTGTTGAAATGGAACTAAATGCACAGATAATACTGCATTAGTCACATTACTTTGATGATGTTAAAACACTGAGTCAATTGATGCAGTGTATCTAGATATAGTAATAGTGATTTTACTTATATACTTTTGCTAATGAGTTGAGGGAATATGTTTATACATAGAACATGATAAGCTTCATGCATAATCAATGTTACTTAATGTTAATAATTTAGTGTGCCCTCATTCAAGGAAAGAATGCCAATTTAATTTGATTATCATTTAACCTATGAAAATGTACTAGAAAAAAATCAAGTATGAACAAAATTCAACTCTAAATTACCTAGACTCACTCTTCTCATTACATTTTATGGAATGATGGTTAGTTGATAACCATTTTGTTATGTGTGGATAATTTAGTGTTTTAGGAATGCAGAGTTAGTATAAAGGGATTCAATAGTATTATAGCATATACTGTCAACACCCTTAATATATTTAAAAAAATAAAGCATTTGATGTATTTGTTTATTTTCATTTGTATTTCTTACCACTGTCTCATAAACTGGAAGATATAATTAATTAGTTTGTGATAATGCAATTAGAGGTCCTCTGTTTCTTATGAATATCTGAACCACAAGTATTTGCTGCCTGAACTTGGGTAAATACAAACTACTGATACTATGGAGTGTCTCTCGCTTTGAAGAATGTGCTATTAGAGTTCCATAAGCAGAAAAGTGATGCTCTGCCAAGTCTCAAAATGCCCGTGAAAACAATGAATTTAAATACTGACCCAACATGTTGTTTACTTGCGTTTCCTAATAAAATAAAGATAGGTTGGTGGTATTTAATTTCCCCCTCCTCTCAGACCCTATTACTCCTCTTTTTATTTGATTGCCAAACAACTCCTAAAACAACAAAATTTGTATCCTACTTTCTTTGAGTGTGTCATAGATAATAGCTGTAGTCTTCAAGGTGATGTGAAATACATACATCACTTATTCCTCAAATCATTTTAAAGTAATTCAATCTGGCAATACACAAGGATCGACAGCCCCAGCATGCTTTTCAAGTAGATTCTCATGTTCAGATCTGACCTTTAATATGTTATTGGTCGTTTGACTTTTTTCAGATGAAATTCCCACAGTGGTGGGAATCTTCAGTGCATTTGGCCTGGTCTTCACAGTGTCTCTGTTTGCATGGATCTGCTGTCAGAGAAAATCCTCCAAGTCTAACAAGACTCCTCCATATAAGTTTGTGCATGTGTTGAAGGGTGTTGATATTTACCCTGAAAACCTAAGTAGCAAAAAGAAATTTGGAGCAGATGACAAAAATGAAGTTAAGAATAAGCCAGCTGTGTCAAAGAATTCGTTGCATCTTGACCTTGAGAAAAGAGATCTCAATGGCAATTTTCCCAAAACAAACCTCAAAGTTGGCAGTGCCTCTGATCCGGAGAACGTGACCCCGAAACTCTTTTCAGAAGGAGTGAAAGAGGCTATTTCCCCGATAGTTTGAAGTCCAGTACTTCCCTCACTTCAGAAGAAAAGCAAGAGAAGTTGGGAACCCTCTTCTTCTCCTTAGAGTACAACTTTGAGAGGAAAGCATTTGTGGTGAATATCAAGGAAGCCCGTGGCTTGCCAGCCATGGATGAGCAGTCAATGACCTCTGACCCTTACATCAAAATGACGATCCTCCCAGAGAAGAAGCATAAAGTGAAAACCAGAGTTCTGAGAAAGACCTTGGACCCAGCTTTTGATGAGACCTTTACGTTCTATGGAATCCCCTACACCCAGATTCAAGAGTTAGCTTTGCACTTTACAGTCTTGAGTTTTGACAGGTTTTCAAGAGATGATATTATTGGAGAAGTTCTCATTCCTCTTGCAGGAATTGAATTGTCTGATGGGAAAATGCTAATGAACAGGGAGATTATCAAGCCGAAATGTTAGGGTAATTAATTTTTTAGTGCTTACAACATTATTACATTCTTCTGTATAGTTTTTTAAGTATACATATTTTTATTAAAATTATGTTAATATAATGTTTACAATGACTTATAAATGGGGCAGTGTAATCAATTGGCTAAAAAGAAAAATTAAGCCTACAAATATGGTGTTCATTGTTTTCAAAGTAATTAAATAATGGTCATTCCTTATGAATATTTAATTATAACTTAAACATCCGTGTTAATTTCTGTCATAAAGATTTTCACAAAGGCTGTCACTAAAATTGAAATGCAGGCAAGTATATTTTGCTCATGAGCATCTTAACAAAGATGTTTCAAGGTCAGCATAATTGAATTTAAAATTAAGATTGAAAACTAACTCAATTCATCTTGGGAATTTGGAGTTATATTGACTTTTATAAAATTGCTTTTCAAGTTGGAGACATCATATTTTATTGAGTTTGAAATGTCCAACTTTATAATAGCAAATGTACTACTCTGCTTTTTGTAGTCATACTACTTTGGTAGTTCCGGGATTGTTATAAAATGATAAAGCATCAGTTAATCGAATTTAATCCTATTTCAGCCTTAAATCCAGAATTGAATTATCTCCAATTGTGATATTTCAGAATAACATATCTATAAAACATACTTTCATAATGCCATGAATCTCATTTGGACCATATCCCTTTCTTTGTTTCTGCTGTGAAAAAGTGAGACATTAAGTAACTGGCTTGAAACATGTAGGTTGTTTAAGGACACGGAAGAAAAAGAATATGCTCCCTTCCTTTATCGTAGTGCTTATCATACAGTTGCTCCTTGACAGCTTTGGAATAAATACATATTGAAGTTTTCTGGCCCAGCTACTGTTCATAGTTTTAACCAAACCCCAAGTTTATGTTCTTTCAGTTAAAACTTGTTCTTTAGGTTCCTTATCATTTAACCTAATGTCCTTAAAGAGCAACTAACATATAAGTAGCCAAGAGGGATCTTATGATGATACTCTTCTAAGAAAAAGGATGAAAAATTTGGATCCAGTCTTTTCCAATATTCAATTAATTCCTTCTATTAGAGGAGTACCTCGTGGGAGTCAAAAGATATTGAAAGTAGAGAATTCCTCAGTTCTCTTGCCCAATTTATAAGATATTTGAATAAATTCCCATTGTTTTAAATGCAGACTTCTGTAACATATGTGCTAAACAATTTAAAAGCAAAGTTGACATGATTTGCCATAAATAAATGCACTCAAGTAAACAGATTTTTATTTATGTTAGTAATTCCTAAAAGTATATATTTAAAAGTAAAAAATCGAAAAATACACCCAATGTAGTTCACCTTTATTTTACCTGAAAATATCTTAAAAATTTCTCCTAATGGGTGTGGCTAACTAGTCCATATTTTAACATCCTGCAGTACCACAATGATCCACAAGATGGCAGGCAGCTGTTTTCAGGAGAAAAGTTCTTGCTCAAAAGCTTGAATGAAGTTCTTGATTCTTTGACACTTGAATATAAAACCAAATAGATAAACTATATTCGCATTCCAAAATAAACCAAGTAGATGAATTATATTTAAATTAAAGTGACAATACATTGCTTTGAAAGTAATGTAATTATAAGTTTAATTCTAAAATGGTTAAAATTCTTATATTATCTCTCTCTTTTTAGAAGTCTTCAGGACGGGGTGAGTTGCTGATCTCACTTTGCTATCAGTCCCCCACAAACACTCTCACTGTTGTTGTTTTAAAAGCTCGACACCTGCCTAAATCCGATATATCTGGACTTTCAGGTGAGACTATTTCTGATAATTCAAACTCTGTGTTTATTATATTGGATGAAAAAAATTAACAACAAACATTGGATGCAATTTTGGCTTACCTTTAATTTACAAAAACTTATAATGTCATTAATTTTGTTTCTCAATTTATGGAGTAAGAATTTAAGTCATTGCCATTGGTAAAGAGAAGAGAACATTATAGAAGCTCAATGGTCTGAGTCAAAGCAGGTATATGTTAGATGTGACCTGAAAAGAAGTCGAAGTTTTCCAAAATTAAGCTGATGGAAACAAAATTGAAACTTGGAAGAAAAACATTTTGCTGTGTTATATGGAACATATATTCCTGTTCTTCTGTTTAAAATGTTTATGTATCTCCTGTAATAGTTGTTTAAACAATAATTTTATAAAAGATAGCATTGTAGCATTGTATCACAGGAATACAAAGAACTTTGACTTAAGACTTTGAAATGATCTGAGTTCAATACATTTGAAATGTTGTGAGGACTAGAAATATATATATATATATATGAAATGTTATATATATATATAATTTCTATTCATTGCTGCTGCTTCTATTTCTACTGCTACTACTACTATTACTACTACTATTTGCCACTAATAAAAGTTGAACACATGGCTTTCAAAATTGAGTATAGGAAGCTAAAATAATACGTATCAAAACAGAGGAGAAATATGAAATTAAATATGTGATAAGGTAGGATGGTTTTATAATCTGTTCTAAGGGTAATCTTTGGAAAACAGTAAACCAACACAACAGGTAATCAAAGAATTGTATAAAAGTTTCAATGCATTTTATATGTTCATTGAAAAAAAGCTTTCCAGACTCAGAGAAAAGGACGATTTACCCAGTGCTGTACAATTCAGTAAGGTTAGGTGTTGTTTAAGTGCTTGCTCTTTCTTCTCTAACATGAGTGATTAAAATTAAAATATGTTATCAGAACATCAGTTTCTTTTCCCTTCTACATTGCATCTTCCTGTCACTATTGTTTCATTTTCACCTTCAATTTCAGAGCTGTTTTATCCTTTGTTGTCAGTCTTGCTTATTTTCTTTTGCTCACAGTAGAGAAGTCAAGTCTCACTCCTATTTATCTAATTCGGACTCATTTTATTGTAATCTGTTTCATTGGCATCTTCCAGAGGGCATGTTTCTCTTGAGATCCACCCTCGGGCCAGGTTCTAACAGTGTAGTATCTGTTTTTTACCACTGCAGATCCATACGCCAAGGTGAACCTGTACCACGCCAAAAAAGAGGATCTCCAAAAAAGAAGACGCATGTGAAGAAATGCACTCCCAACGCAGTGTTCAATGAACTCTTTGTCTTTGATATTCCCTGTGAGGGCCTTGAGGAGATAAGTGTGGAGTTCCTGGTGTTGGATTCTGAAAGGGGTTCCCGAAATGAGGTGATTGGACGCTTGGTCCTAGGAGCAGCAGCAGAAGGAAGTGGTGGGGAGCACTGGAAGGAGATTTGTGATTATCCCAGGAGACAAATTGCCAAGTGGCATATGCTCTGTGATGGTTAACCCTCTAGCCATGAGTTGGAAAATACCGATTTTTTACTAGACAAGAACCAATTTTCTTTCTTTCTGATATGTGAGTGCAAGTTTGGGTTAGCAAGCTAACTTTTTTTTTTGGGGGTAAGAAATTGATTGAATTCTCAGATCAGAAGATAATGACAAATGTGTACCGTGATCATTTCCCCACTTATTAGAGAGGATGGCTGTATTTTCATAAAATACTCAGTTTCCCCTTGAGGTTTGCAAATTTAGTAAGAGCATTCAGACTTTTATGAAACATCCACTAAAATCCAAGTTACAGATATGGTTTAGGTGATCATTACATCGGATTGTGTCATTGGCATTCAGTGTGACTATTGGGATTGAGTAATGAGAGGCCTTCATTCTCTTATGGAAAAACATTCTTCTTCAGGTGGGGAAATCAATTTTTCTTTTAAATCCAAAGATATTAAAGAAATATTCTCTATTTTTTTTCATTATTTCATATGCAAATGGTCATCCTACATTTATAGGAGTATTTGGCCATTACTTTTCTTTAATATACATACATTTTTTACAAGAGGGGTAATTTTGGGATTCAAAAGGACTGTGAACAAGCTGGGAAATGATTGTATCAAAGGGCTGAATTAAGAATACTATGGCTCAAATACTTTCTCTCTCTCTCTCTTCAGTTTACATGTGAGTAAAAACATAATAAAATATAATCTCACAGAAAAACTATGGTCTTGAAATATTCACTGCCTGTCACAAGTGTGGCCTAAAAAAGCCCTATTTACCTTTGTGAAGTTGTCAGATTAGCTAGTGGGTAAAGACATAAACTTCAACTAGAAATAAAGTTAGAAGTGTTGTTTTCTTATAGAAAATATGTATAGTGCTCAAGTGTACATTCAAGGATACCCTTTATACAAAGAGAGGTCATGGCTAACTAAGTCTCAAATGAGCTATTCTCCCCCAGGAAGGATTAAGCTACTGTGTTAGAGAAAGAAAATACGACTGTGAAGTTTCAACTCTTGCTAGATATAAAATGCTACTTAAGCCAACAAATGAAGAAATAAGATTTAAAAAAAGATTTATACAGCAGGCCTAATATAATTTACATATGTTCACACAACATATAGTTAGGCTGTCAAATTAGCACAACAAAGTATGTGTTTCACTATCTTTTCTAGGCTAATTTGTCTTGAGCTGTTGTCTGTGATGCAGTTTATAGACTTGTGTCTTGTACCGTTTTCTAGTGCCAGGGCTCTGAAATCCACTGCAGACCTTAGAGAGTAAAGCAGGGCCCTAGATTATTTGGAAAGAATTCTCTTGAGGTAATGTCACTATATTTCAGTTTTTAGAGAAGTATGAGTGAAACTCAGCTACAGTTGAATTATTAAATATGCAAGTTAGAAATCAAGTCTACTGAAAAATTTACATTTTGAGTCAGGTTTTGTGTCAGTACTTTAGCAGTTTTTGAGGATGTGTTTGATATCACAGTGTTTGTAAATTCTATGACAATGCATTTTCAAAACAACTTATACATGCTTTTTATGACTATGCCTAATGTAAAGGAAATGTTTTACATTCTGTATGTACAAAGATCGAAAAGGACCTCTTTTTTGTGCTTTAAAATGACTTTGAGACTCAAAGATAATATTCCCCAGCCTTCGTTCTCATTCTACCATGGTGCCACCTCCTAGCATCTGGGTTCACTCAACGTTTCTGTGAATGCAACACAAAGTGAATTGCAGTCAGTGTGTGGTTCAGAAAGCCAATGGCTTCTTGATGTCTGTGTGTTTGGCATCCTGGGCCATGAAATATAGTATATTTTGGAGCTCTGCTAACTCATGGAGAGTCACTGCTCAGTATCCTTTGCTGCTAGCAACCAGATACAAATGGTGGTACTAATTCAAGCATGGTTGTTGGAGGAGGGTGATTTTTTGTTTTGTTTAAGTGGAACAATAAAATCTACAACAGATACTTTTACACAATGTCAATTAATTTGTAAATAGGTTTTAGTTCTTAAAATTGAAACTGAGTGAAAAGTTGAATAAAGTTCCATGCATCTGCTTTTAAGAAATGAAAAAACAAAGAATTAGACATGCAGGCACATATGTGATCTGTCATCTTCCCAAAACAAGTATACTGTTATATAATGTATTAAATATCAATGTGAATAACTCAAATCCTATTATAAATCCTGCATTGTATTAAACATGTAAATTAATTGTTTGTCTGATTAGCCAATCTAAACCCCCTCAGGAGGAGGTATTCCATGTGAAGAACTGTGTAACTCAGTAACTAACTTGTTCCAATGTTGTAACTCAGTAGAAGTGATTTGGAAGGAAGCATGGCGTATGAGATGGTGTCTGTTCTTTTGTGCCAGCTCTGTATGATGTTTGTAAGACCATGTTTGTAAACATGAATAAATTGCTGCTTTTGCCCAACCCATTTCAGCTCAAACTTTTTTGTGGTAATTAATGTGGGTTCTTTTCCCCTTAAATTCTCTACTTTCCCTAATGGATCTCTTGGTATGGATTAGGGAACATTGATGACTCAAGCCAAGATCTTCTATACTACTCATTTAAAAATTGCTTTTTCCTCATCACATTCATTTGGCACAACAACATTGTCCTTACTGCCAAGAGGGAATATCTATATCTATATCTCTTCATGCAGATATCTCTCTATATAGATATCTTTATAGAGAGATGTAGGTAGATTGATAATATTGATATATATGATGATAAACTGGGGCTTTAAGAACTTAGGTCATTGATTCAAGGACAGTAAGTGAAAGGGTTTCATGCTATATTGTACTATTATTATATTATACTATTATACTATATAATAGTATTTACTATTTTCTAGCAACAGGCTCTGTGACAGGTTTAAAGGGGTTGTATCACTTGTCTTCCTATTGTTCATTGAATTGCTCAGGCGGTCACCAGTAACATCTCCATACGTCCTGTCACAAGCTAGTGTAGCCCAAGGGTATCTGCTCACTCTAGGCACATGAAGAGCCTCTAACTTTTTTGTTCAGGTCATGGGAATGAGGTCTATAATTATTACTGGTTTTGGCATATCAAATACAACACGGTTAGCTTGCCAGGCTATACCACCCTGAACACACCCGATCTCATCTGATCTCGGAAGCTAAGCAGGTTCTGGCCTGGTTGGTACTTGAAGGGGTTGCACATTTAAAAAATGTGTAAAATAGTACACATTTTTGTTTTCTAATTGCATTCTACTTTTTCATATTTCATTTGTCTCTTTTCATTATGACCATTATGTCAATGAAAAAACATGCACTTGAAAGTCTCATTTTTTCTTAAAGAAAGAGGACACCTACAATGCTCTATCAGACACTAGCTAAGGTAATTGTGAGCCAACTGATTCTGGTGCTAGGAAGACCCATCATTTTTTACAACACAAACCTACATAGAGGTATTTAACGCAGTTGGGGAAGTGCAGTAAAAGACCTTTGCTTGAAGTTTGTTTTCTTGCTTAAGACTATTTACATGCATCAAATATGTCAAATACTACTTTTTAAATACCTCTAGTTTATAAACTATAAATTATATTTAGACAAAGATGTTAAGGGTAAAAAGTTTAGGATAAGGCTAGGGTACTTGTCTTGCACATGGCCAACTTGGTTCTATGCCTGGCATATCATATGGTCACTGGAGCACTTCCAGGAGTAATCCCTGAGCTCAGAGCCAACAGTAAACTCTGAGGATTGCTGGGTGTGACCACGCAAAAATAAAAATGTTAATTATGACAAAGTAACAATAAGTAGTGTGCCCATCTCTATGTCTTCTAGAAGCAAATATTTAAAACTTTGGGATATTTAGTTTCTTATCTATATCACAAATTCAGAGTTCAATGACAGCTTTGAATTTGAGGTTCTTGTTATGATACCAACCTTATTTAAAATGCTATTGTTTGCTTCTTATTCTATTTACAAAAGCATAGACAAAACTCAATTTTGTCTTGTTATGCAAAATACTTGCATTTTATTCCATCTTACATTTACATTACATTTGAGAAGCTTGGCTTTGTTTCAGACATTGTGTGTTCCCTCTGTGGCACACTTATGACTTTTAAAACTTTTTAGCCTAATTCTTCTAATTTTTTAGCATAAGTAAGTACATGCATAAACATTTTCATGTATTAACATTTTCTTCTGTATTTAACTAATAGAAGCATTCTATGCATCTAGATTCAAGATAATTCCTTGGACATTTACAGAGATAAAACGGTGACAATTGGGGCTGGAGCTATAGCATTGCGGGTAGGGTATTTGCCTTGCATGCGGCTGACCCAGGTCAGATCCCAGGCATCCCATATGGTTCCCCAAGCACTGCAGGAGGAATTCATGAGTGCAGAGCCAGGGAGTAACCCCCTGAACATAGCTAGGTGTAACCCAAAAAGACAAAACAAAAGGTGACAATTATAATTGTATCATCTTAGGAGCACTTGATACCAAAATAAGTCTCAAAATAAGAAATTTGAATTTTGCTAATATTCACTGTATAAAATGACCATCATATTAGTTTTATCAACAATTTTAATATTATAAGGTACATATGTTAGAGTACTATATATTAAAAGTTTAATGAATATTTAAATAAAGCCTTACTACCATAAATATTAGAGTTAAATCAAATTTAACTGATGATTATAGGAAAAGTATCATGAGAATCACTGCTGTTAAAAAATGTGTAATGGTGTGTGTGTGTGTGTGTGTGTGTGTGTGTGATCATAGTTTTAGTCCAAAGATATTTAATGAATTCTTCCTTGGTATTCAATGCAATTTATTTTATATGAAACTCTAGATATATATGTCAATACTTTAAAATGATTCTTTATTTAGTTGAATAAAATTAAATTCTATTCTAGTATTAGAACATTATCAATACAATTTTGTATTTCTTGATATTATTTGAGGTCAATGAATAATAAGAAACCTTTGACTTTAAGATGCACTATGAATGTTCTGAAATGCTAACACTGAGGTCCCCCTTGCACATGTGACAGGCAAATTAGTAAAAAGCAAAGCTCATCTACAGTAGCTTGAGATTGGATGAAACATTCCAAACTGAAGTGTAGAAGTGATGTAAACAGTACCTACAAAGTTATGGCAAGCAGGTAAATGACTACTGTTTTTCCTAATGTCTACCATAGTTCATGTAATGATGGTAGAGGCACACAGAAAGCATTGTCTGAGGTCTGTGCATTCATAGCTAATTTATTCAATGTAGAGTCATAAGGACAGGTGATATTTGGGAAATAGTTTCTGGTCTGAAATACTCTCTCACGGCCAGGTCTTTATATAGTGTTGTTAATACTCGTGATACTGCTTCTAGACTATCTGTATTACTAACCACCACCACATTATACCTGGGAATACTTGTATTAAGGTTTAGTTACCTGTTGATAGGAGTCTTTCTGTAATACATACCTAGTTTTATAATTAAAAAAAAAAGTCCGATGTGTGTTCACAATAGTATGTCAATTGTTTAGTGGATTGAAATAAAAAAATGATACAAGTGTATTTTATTATTTTACATCTCATTTAGTGCACAGTTTAACACTAGTTGCAGGTAATCTAGTTCTTCTGAAGAAATGAAACATCAGAAAGTTATTTAAAAACCACACAGTAGTAGAGATGGGGTGTAATGTAAGTTTGCCTGAGTAAAAGTTCCCTCCATTGACTATCAGACTGACTGACCTGCTTTTACACTTGCACACAAACAGATGTTTACTCCTTTTCTATGATAATACAAAAACACAGTGAATTCTGAAAATAATGCCACATTAGGGAGGAGTTAGCTGGGCGTGGTGTCATGCGCCTGTAGTCCCAGCTACTCGGGAGGCTGAGGCCGGAGGTCGCTTGAGTCCAGAAGTTCTGGGCTGTAGTGTGCTATGCCAATCGGGTGTCCGCACTAAGTTCGGCATCAATATGGTGACCCGCCGGGAGTAGAGGACCACCAGGTTGCCTAAGGAGGGGTGAACTGATCCAGGTCGGGAGGATTTAATTTCTCCATTATTTATTTGGTTTTATAAATATTTGTGTTATTTTTTAAAGTATTTCTTAATTTAATGCAGGAGAAAAATTAAATTAAGAAATACTTTAAAATATTTTTTATAATATTTTACATTCTCCCTGCATTAACATACGCTTCAGAGACCTCGAACCTATGAAAAAGTATGAGAATGCTATCCGGTCTCCCAGAGAGGAATCAAAAGAGCTATGCTTGGAATATCACGCCTCTCAAGTGAAAGAAGGAATCCGGAGCTCCAACCTCTATCACTGTTCCAGAGTTTGGGAGACTGTCTCGTTTTCCAAGGCATCTAAAATCAGATGGGCTGGACATGTAATTCGATTTGGAGACAACCGCTGGACTAGAGTCATTACCGACTGGATCCCACAGGACATCAAAAGATCATGTGGCCACCCACTTACAAGATCGTCAGACTTCTTCGTCAAGACCCTGAACAAATGGTTTGAGGCTCTTCATATTCCTGAAGCAACCAGATGCCATTTGGCTACACTGGCACGTGACAGGGTCAAACGCAAATGTTACTGGCGGCCGCTCTAGCAAATCGATGAATAACGGGATGTCAAGTGATCAAGTGATTTCTTAATTTAAATTATTTTATGGTTTTGGACAATGTGGTTTGTACTGTGTTTAATGTGGTTGGTATATACAGAATCTATATATCTGATATATAAACCGCCCATGACCCGCAACCCCGTGTTCATTTGCATTCTCTGGTTTGATTTTTAGCCCCCTTTCCCCCTCCCGCCACCCTAACGTTTTAGTGACTGCTGTGGTGTTGGTGTTTATTGTTACATCACTTTACTATCACCAATGTGCCTTAGACACTTCATGCATCTTCACTGCATGTTACTTTTGGTCCACTATATTGTTCCTCCCACGATCTCCTTGACAACATAATTGCCATTTCTGAGATCTAGTTAGTGCACAAGCTTCATTATTAACTGACATTGTCTATACCCTTGATTCAAAGTTGTGGTAAGAATCATAATTTTATTTTTTTCCTATGGTTACATCGTATCCTGTTATGGACCTATACTGTGACTTCTTTATCCATTCATCTGTTTTTGGACCTTTTTAGCTATTTCCATATTAATTGCTTTTTACTTGTTTGGTTTAGGAACTACCCACAGCAGTGGCCAGGACACAGGGTGGGCTTTTTGCTTAGGGATCATCTTGACAATGCTTAGGGATCAGCTTGACAGTGCTTGGGAGCCATATGTGGGGAAACTGAATTAGCAATGACTGCATGTGAGAGCAGCCTCTTAGCCCCTGCACTACCTCTTGAGTTCCATGTTATTTTCTTTTAAAATAAATCATATACCAAATAATTCTTTAATTGACTTTCCATTTGATTTCCAAACATAATATGACAAGTAACTGGTAATAACAGGATTCCTTCCTGGATCCATATTGAACGAGACCGTTTCCTGTTCCGGCAACAGTCTTGGCTTCTTGAAATAAGTTTTCTGTTAAGCACCACTCGGTCAGGCAGTTAAGGATCACCCTACCATAAATGTCTCTTCCAGCTTCTTACCCCCACCTTTGATACCAAGTCCTTGAGCATTTTTTAGCAAAAATTCTGTTAGATTAGTTTACCAATAAATTCCTACTTATGTACCAATGAAATGTTCTTTTTTTTACTTGTTTGTCTTTTATCCACTGACATTTCATTCTGATCAATTCATTCTGAGTAAAGTTAGATCTGGGCCAACTACTGCAGTAGTCTCAAATAAATTCTTCTTTGACATTATTAATAATTGTCATAATATTTTTTCTTTCCAGTAGCAAAACACAGGGCTAACTGTACGTAGATTTTCCACTTTTTTCTTTTCTTTTCTTTTTGCTAAGAATTACTATGTTGTGTTTGATACAGATATAGTAATTCAATGCCCCTTTCACATAAATATCACTTCAGGGTCACAACTGCATAGTAAGTGGAGAGGAAGCATACGGTAGGTCATGGTGTTGAACCATAGTTTAACAAAAAACTGACTTGGCTTGAAAGCTATGTACTAGAAAACACTTTCTTTTTTTTTTTTATAAATATTTTATTACACCAACATGTGATATACAATTACAAAGATGTTCATGTTTGGGTTTCAGTCACACAGTCCTCCAGCACCCATCCCTCCACCAGTGCCCATCTCCCACCAACAACGTCCCCCAATTCCCTCCCCTCCCCGCCCTCCCCTCCATGGCAAGTTCTTTATCACTTCTCTCTCTCTCCTTCTCTCTCTCTCTCCTACACATCGTGGATTGCAATACATACATTTAGAGATCATCATGCATATCTTTTCTCCTATATTCAATGCTCAGTTCTAGGCTGGCATCATCACTTTTGACAAATAGTAGCAAACTGCTCCCCTCTCTGTCCCACCTAACCTCAGATTCCCACATGTCCGTGGTAGATTCCACCTTTTCTCCTTTTTTTAATTGAAAGATGCTCATGTAGAGTCCCGGCTCCACAGGGTTCCACCCAGCACCCTCCACCCAAACCCATCTCCTATCACCAACATCCGTCTACCTCCCTGCTGCCGCACCAACCACCCGGCGGGTTCTATATGTCATCTCCTTCCTCTGTATATCTCCCCCAGCAAACCTTCCTGCTCTTCGTGGAATGCAGTACACCAAATAACATCACTGTTTCACCACCCTAGTGGCCCGCGCGACCTGGCCTCGAACTGGTTTTGCTGTTCCTCGGGTCGTGGGGCAGTTTCCCAGCGTCCGGACAATGAAAATGGTGGCTAGTGTGATGGATGAGTCCCATCCAGCTGCTTCGGGACCCCCAGAGGCGACGGGCCCCCTCCCAAAGCCCATCTGCCCTCCTCGGGGTTCCATGGTCAGCTGAGGCCCGGCTCGAGCCAGGCTCCCACCTCCCGAGCCGTCTGCAAGACCTCCTGGATGCTGGCCCCGCTGGCAGGCTCCTGGGCGGGCAACCAGGCTAGACAGGATGGAGGGGGAGGGCGACCACACCTCCATCTGACGACTTCCCAGTGATTCCCGCCTCTTGGAGCCTACCTGGGCTCGAACTGGTTTTGCTGTTCCTCTGGTCGTGGGGCAGTTTCCCAGCGTCCGGACAACGAAAATGGTGGCTAGTGTGATGGATGAGTCCCATCCGGCTGCTTCCGGGACCCCCGGAGGCGCGGCCCAGAAAACACTTTCTTAGTTCAAATAAAATATTGTTATTTGAACTTATCCTTTGGATGAGGAACACTTAATTATAATCCTATGTTCATGACATTTTAATGGACTTAATTGCTATATTAAGTCACCTATTTGAAAATAGTATTTCATTGTCTTATTTTAGTGGATGAATGAATACCATAATTCCCATATTTTGTTTCCTTTGTTTCTAAATTTGACTTCATCTCTTTTTAGCATTGTGTAGACTGTTTATTGTTAAACATTTCTGTGTCTCGGTTTCTATTTCTCTTAAAAAAGAATTGAGAATACTATCAAAGCAAAATGTACAGATTGTATAGCAGGAGAAAGGGAAAGTGATTAATCCTATGTGAAAATTGGCTTTTCAGAAAATGGGTATTGGATTTCTTTGTACCAAAAGAGAAATAAAAGGAAATCTAGTTAATTAAACTGAGTCTTAAAATAAATATTGATATCTGCTCATACTTCAACTGCTGGTGCAAGCTTACAGGTCTATTTTTTCATCATCCTGCACTGTTCACTTTAACTATTATATATTTATTCATTCATTCATCTAACCCTTATAATAAAAAAAACAGGAGAGGTATTGGTGATCTGTCAGAGATAAGTTAATTACAATTTTGTAGAAATTTTACATCTTTTCCTAGTGAAAGAATGAGGGATAGAAAGTGATAGGACCAGAGAGAGGAGAAAATAAATATGCCAGAGAGAATTTGAGGTTAAGGTGTAACTAGACCAAGCATCAAAAAGAGGGAAAATGGACAAGAAAGTTCCTTTAAATTCATGATAGAATCATGGGAAGATCTAAGGTCATACGCATATTTAAATGAGAATGTTTAACTTCCATTTTAAATTTTTTAAATATCTTGAATTTTGTTTTCAATCCGGCCGAGGTATTTTCCACATCCGGACTTCCCTCTCATCACAACTCCACCCAGCAGACCAGACTATCACAGCCCGGATCACCGGCACCCACCCTGCAGCAGTTTCTTTTCAATCTGGCCCAGGTATGCTGAACCAGAGACTCTCAGACATGGGGTAGAGCTGCTCCTGGCTCTCCCTGTGCCCAGCTGCTCGGGGACACCCGGGAGGCATGGCGGGGTCTAGCCCTGGCCTGCCACCCCAGCAGAGCCTCACAACAAGCCAGACCACCCACCACTACTGCATGGGGCCCGCCATTTTCCGCATCCGGACTTCCCTCTCGTCACAACTTCACCCAGCAGACCAGATTATCACAGTCCGGCCTCGCGGGCCGCTAGCTGCAGCGTGGTTTTTCTATAAATGCTTTATTTAGAGGTGACTACAACAGTATGCCACCCGCACGGAAAGCCTGGCAAGCTGCTCATGTAGTATTTGATATGCCAAATACCAGTAACGTTTATATTAGGTCAATCCCGTGACCTAATATAATGGTTTGAGGCTCTCTATATTCCTTGAGCATGCGGATGCCTTTGGGTTCTACTAGCATGAGACAGGACATATGGAGATTACTGGTGCCCGCTCTAGCAAATAGATGATTAACGGGAAGATAGTGATAGTGATCTTGAATGCTTTGTTGTGGAATAATTAAAGTTTTAGAATTCTTTTGTGAAGCTAACTCAATGCTAAATTGACGATGCTGTACCTTTTATTCATGCACATGATATACATGGAGATTCTTGGCTATTTCATATATACCAAAATATGAGTATATACATGGAAATTCTTGGCTGTTTTATATATCTTATCATTGATGACAAAAATTTTTCAAATATATATATATATGTATATATATTTATATCTTATTATAGCACATGAGATATACAATTACAAAGATGTTTATGTTTTGGGTTTTGGTCTTATAGTATTCCAGCACCCATCCCCCACCAGTGCCCATTTTGTACCACCAATGTCACTAATTCCCTCCCCCCCTCGTAGCCTGCCTCTATGGCAGGTTCTTTAGTATCTTCTCTCTCTCTCTCTTCTCTTACACACTGTGGATTGCAATGCGCACATTTAGAGATCATCATGAATATCTTTTTTTATTGTATTCAATGCTCAGTTCTAGGCTGGTAATATCACTTTTGATTATTCTCTTGATCATTTGAATCCCGTTATTCATTGATTTGCTCTAGCGGGCGCCAGTAACATTTCCATTGTACCCTATCACGTGTCAATGTAGCCCAATGGCATCTGGATGATTCAGGAATATGAAGAGCCTCAAATCGTTCCTTCAGGGTCTTGACAAGGAAGTCTGACCATCTTGTAGGTGGGCGGCCACGTGATCTTTTGACATACCGGGGATCCAGTTGATAATGACTCTAGTCCAGCGGTTGTCTCCAAATCGCATTACATGTCCAGCCCATCTGATTTTTGATGTGTTGGCAAACGAGACAGCGTACCTGATTCTGGAATAGTGACGGAGGTCAGAACTCCGGATTCCTTCTCTCACTTGAGTGAGGCGTGATATTCCAAGCATAGCTCTTAAGATTCCTCTCTGGGAATCCCGAATAGCATTCTCGTCCTGCTTTCCATAGGACCCAGGTCTCTGAGGCGTATGTTAATGCAGGGAGAATGGTGGAGTCAAAGAGATGTGCCCTGAGCCGGAGGTTCTTTATCCTTATAGCTATTTTTTTTGATGCCTTTGAAGGCATTCCATGCCACCTCTCTTCCTCCTGCGCAGCTCAGGTTTTAGGTCGTTCATCAAGTTGATTTCTTGACCTAGCTACACATAACTGCTCTCTGAATCTCTGAATTTTGATTATTATTATCACACATTTCCCTTCTCTGTCTTACCTAACCTCTGACTCCCACATGCCTTGAGGTAGCATTCACCTTTCAAAAGACCTCCTGATCCATGTTTTGCCTGACCTCGGATATTGGCTTTCATACTATATATATATATATATATATATATATATATATATTAGTATATAGTATATAGAGTTAAAGAGAGTTCTAGAAAGCTTTATAGGTGCTTTGAGGGTTCTTAGTGGGTGAAAGGCATATTTGTATGAACAAGGCTTTGGTTTTTTCCAATGTCGGGTAGTTACTTTTATACATTTATATTTAGTATATATACTATATATACTTATATCATGAAGATAAATGCTAGTCATTCTATATGTCTTTTTTCCTTCTTGCTATTTTTACTCAACATGATCCTCTCCATGTCCATCCATTTATAGGCAAATTTTATAACTTCATCTTTCCTAACAGCTGCATGGTATTCCATTGTGGAGATGGACCAAAGTTTCTTTATCCAGTTATCAGTTCTGGTTGTTTCCAGATTCTGGCTATTACTAATAGTGCTGCTATGAAAATAAAAGTGCAGATAGTGTTTCTGCAGTATGTTTTTGACCTTCCAGCGTATATTGACAGGAGTGGTATGGCTGGGTCAAATAGGAGCTCAATTTCTAGTCTTTGGAGGAATGTCCATATTGTTTTCCAAAAAGGCTGTACCAGTCACATTCCCACCAACAATGGATGAGTGTCCCCTTTTCCCGCATAAACGCCAGCACTTGTTGTTCTTGTCCTTTTGGATATGTGCCTGTCTCTTTGGTGTCAGATGATAACTCATTGTTGTTTTGATTTGATTCTCTCTGATGATTAGTGATAATGAACATTTTTTCATATGGTTTTTGGCCACTCGAATTTCTTCCTTGCTGAAGTTTCTGTTCATTTCTTCTCCTCCATTTTTTGATGGGGTTGGCTGTTTTCTTCTAGTAAAGTTCTACCAGTGCCTGATATATCCTAGATATTAGCCCCTTAACAGATGGGTATTAGGTGAATACTCCATTCCATTCTGTGGACTGTCTTTGTATCTTTATCACTGTTTCTCTTGAGGTTCAGAAGCTTTTTAGTTTCATGTAGTCCCATATGTTTATCTTTACTTCTAGTTGCTTTTTTAGGGGTGTTTCATCTTTGAAGATGCCTTTAGCTTCAATGTCATGGAGGGATTTTCCTATATTTTCCTCAATGTAATTTCTGATATAGGTCTGATATTGAGATCATTAATCCATTTTGATCTTTTTGTGTATGGTGTTAGACAGAGGTCCAAATTCATTTGTTGACAAATAGTTGTCCAGTGAATCCATCTGGATCTGGGGTTTTGTGTTTGGGAAGACTTTTAATTATTGTTTCAATTTCATTGATGGTGCTAGGCTTATTCAGGAATCGCAGATCTTCTAGTTTCAGCAGTGGGAGGATATAGGACTTTAGGAATTTATCCATTTCTTCTAGGTTCTCATGTTTCATGGCATATAGACTCTCAAAGTAATATCCAATGATCTTTTGGATTTCTGTGGTTTCTGTTGTGACATTCCCCTTTTCATTTCTGATTCTGTTTATTTGATTTCTCTCTTTCCCTGTTCTTACAAGTCTTGCCAGTGGTTTGTCGATCTTCTTTATTCTTTCAAAGAACCAGCTCTTGGTTTCATTAATCTTTTGGATTGTTTTTTGGGTTTCCAGCTCATTGATTTCTTCTCTGAATTTTATTATTTCCTTCTTTCTTCCTGGGTTGGGATCTTTTTGTTGGTCTTTTGTCATATTTTGAGCTGTGAAGTCAGGTTATTTATAGGTTATTTTTATGGGCCCTTTCTTTGTTCCTGATGAATACTTGCAGAGCTATGAACTTTCCTTTAACACTGCTTTTTCTGTGTCCCACAAGTTCTTATAGTTGGTGTCTTAATTATCATTTTTTTCCACAAATCTTTGGATTTCCTGTTTGATTTCTTCTATGACCCATTGGTTGTTCAGCAGTGAGCTGTTCAGTTTCCAGGTGTTTGGTTTGACCGCCTGTTTCTGTGCAAGGTTAACTTTCGTTTTCAGTGCATCATGGTCTAAAAAGATAGTTGACACAATTTCTTTCTTTTTGTTATATTGAGGTATGCTTACGTGGCTCATCATGTGGTCAATCTTGGAGAATGTTCAATGTGCACTGGAGAAAAATGTGCATTCATCTTTTTTGGGGATGAAAAGCCCCATATATATCAACCAGCTCTCTTTCTTCCATTAATTTCTTTAGGGCCAGTATATCCTTGGTGAGTTTCAGTCTTTTCCATCTATCCATAGTTGATAAAGCAGTTTTGAAGTCTCCAACTATTATTGTGCTACTGTTAATGTCCTTTGAGTTCTATTAGTAGTTGTTTTATGTATTTTTCTGGCCCCTTGTTGGGTGAATATATGTTTAGTAGTGCAATTTCTTCCTGATATACTACTCCTTAGTTATTAAGCAATGGCCTTCATTGTCCCTTCTAACTTTTTTCAGCCTGAAGTCTATATTGTCAGATACTAATATGGCCAACCCAGCCTTTTGGGAGAAGTTGTTTGCATGGAGAATTGTCTTCCAGCCTTTGACTTTGAGTTTGTGTTTGATCTGATTGTTCAGATGTGTTTCTTGTAGGCAGCAGAATGTTGGATTCAGTTTTTTAATCCATTTTGCCACTCTATGTCTCTTAATTGGTAGATTTAAACCATTGGCATTGAGAAAGATTATTGTCATGGGATTTTGTGCCATCTTTCTGTTTAAACTTGTTGTGCTTTTGGCTTGTGTCTTATTTTACAGTAGACCCTTCAGTTCTTTTAAAGTTGGTTTTGAGTATATGAAGTTCCTGAGTTGTTGCTTATTCATGAAGTTGTGTATTTTTCCTTCATATTTGAATGTAAGTCTAGCCAGGTAAAGAACTATTGGTGAGGCCTTCAGTTCATTAACTCTTTTCACAATATCCTGCCACGGCTCCCGCAGCACCGGCTCGCATAGCATGAAAGTGCTCACTGGGCCAGGGGATGGCTTCAGTACTTCCCCTAAAAAGGGACAGTTACCAGACGGTGCTTCCCCCTAAAAAGGGACTGTCGCCAACAAAGCCCCCTAGAATCCCTTAGTTGTACCTAAGAATGCTTGGTGTGCAATTAGAGCGCCTTGTTTATGCTGAAACGTAGACTCTCAGTAATGAAGAGACTGAACAAAGAGAAAACCTGTGGCAACCGTAGTTTTCATTATACACAATTATAGCATAAAACAAAGATAGTAAAAAAATGCCAGCCCGAGCAGCTGCCTGGCTGCCAAGGCCTGAGCTGGTCTCAGGTCCTTGATAAGGAAAGGCTTGTGGCCTTCAGGCCTTTGCTTCCCATCATTAGCGGGAAGGGAGAATTCTTGACCTATGGGTCGAGGCGACTGGCTACCCCCCTGTTGACGGGAATGCAGTGATTAGCCTCCCTAAACCTCCTGTGTGAAAAATAATTGGGCTTGTTAAAGTTAACACTTTCTAGTACAAAATCTTAATAATCTTACAATAATAAACTCTGCATAGAAGTTTCTATTTAGGAGTAGGTTAAGTTAATCTATAATATGTGCATAGAGCTAGTAAGTAATTCTATGAAAATCAAAATAAAAAAAATTGTGTATCTTACTTAAGACAAATATGAAAGTATGTAAAAACAAAAAGATGTCAGAAAAACATGTCTGAAAAACAGGTGCAGGCAAGCAGGCAAAAGGTGGTCATATGTGATAAACACGATAAACTCCTTTTGTTGTTAAAAAAATGTCTCCTTTGCTAAAAAATAACTGGTGTAATCTTGCGTCTGTGCATTTGTTGAAGATAAAAAGAAAAGCTTTGCCCTCAGTAAACGGCAGCAGCAGTATTTGACCTCCCTTGTGTCAGTGCCTCTCTGTCCATTGCGCCGACGTTCCTGTTCTCCTGATTTCCTCAAGCTGGTTACCCCGAGACTTAGAGCTCACACCGACTGAGCGGTTCAGGCAATATCCCACCATTGTTTTGGTGCTCATAATGTTTAATCTGAGAAGTCTGCTGTAAATCTTAGGGATGCTCCTTTGTATGTGATTTCCCTTCTTTGATCATGCTGCTTTCAGTATTCTATCTCTCTCTATAGTTGTTGTCATTCTTAATAGGATGTGTCTTGGAGTATTCTTGGGTTTTTTTAGCTGGTACCCTGTTGCAAGACTAAGAGTCTCTGCATCTGCCCTGGATTGCCTCCTGCAGGTCACTTCCTAGATAGGGGGTAGTTTAAATGTGGCAGTATATCTGACCATGTATTCTGTACTGGCCGGTAAAAATATTCTCTCATGCTACCACAATCATAATGGGACTAGCTAGATTTTATCAGCATATTTGCCTGGCCACTTTGGATCTCTAAGTAATTAGACCAGAGAGAAACGCTGTTTGCCCCCAAGCAAGCAAGCATGGCTCCCTGATAACTCAAAGGCAACTAAAATAGAAAAATATCGTGAAGTAGACTAGACTCTTGTGAAAGCTTGGAGAAATATTTAACTGGCATTAGTAGTCTTTGGTACAGAGGTATGCCATCTCAGAAACCCCCTTCTCTACCCTATAAAGGCATTTCCAGGCAGATCTTGGCTCAAGACATTAGGTGAGGTGCTGGAAGAAATTGTCTGAGGGCATTTGACCCTCCCTGCCAGGGGAAGTTACATTTAGCTTATAGTTCCTCCCAGCTCTGCTAGGAGGCTTTGAATTAGCTCTAGATCATTATAAACAGCCAGAAGGCCTCTTGAAGTTGCTACATTTCTACAGAGCTATTTTCCTGTTTTCATCTCTAGAAAACCCTGCCCATTCTGGGAAGTTTGGGCAGATTTCGAGCTATAAAATAAGCTTCAAGAAGACAGAAGCTCTTTCCCACTTTTTGCCATTTTGGCTTCTCTGCCCTCTCCATTCTCTGTTGGGCCTCAACACGTGGTGGCAGCCATCTTGGCCTACATGTGACTGGGGCCTAGCTGGGAACCCAGAGTCCAGAGGTTTTCCCTGCTCTTGGATTGTATATCGCAACCTGTGATAGTAAAGCCCTTTTAAAACTGCATCGGATTCCTGAGTTTTCATCCATTCCCTGCCGGCCTCGGAGGTAGAAGGGAACTCCCTTCCCGCCACTGTTGGGGATCCCAGCGGCTTCCCTGACAGTACCCTACAGGCCGCCTGAATCTGGGAGTAAGCCTTCTTTTAGTTCCTGGAATTTCTCAGCAATGATGGCTTTGACAGTTTCTTCTTCATCAGGGTTTTCTTCTTGCCCTTCTGTGACCTCAGTACTCCTTATGTTGTTCATTTGGGCTTAATCCAAATAATCTCTTGTTATCTATTTGTTAATTGTGAGTCTTTTTTTTCTGTCTTCTGCTGTATTTTAGAGAATCTTTGAACATCATCTTGGAGATCACTAATTCTTTTCTTCAGCAGTTGTTACTCTGCTATGGAGGCGCCCAGTGTGTTTTACATTTCACTTACCACATTTTTAATATCTGTCATTTCTGATTGCATTTTGTTCTGCATTTTTCTCATTTGTGCTCTCATGTCCTCCTGTGTTTTATTGATTTTTTGTATTCCATTGCTTCTTTGAGTTCCTTATGCACCCTTAACAATTCCTTCTGAAATTCCTTCTCAAAGAGGTTATGTAGCTCACTATTATTGCTTGACTCATCTGGACTGGTGTCTTAACTCACTGAACTTGATGGAATTCTACATTGCTTTACCATTACGACTATTGTAGTTTGCAAATGTTTGATCTTGGGTGGCTAGATAGTACAGTTATTCAATGTCTGGGTTATTTGCAGAGTTTTGGGTGGGTGGCAAGGAATGTAGGGACAAATGCTCACTGGTATCTCATGTAAGATAAATAGTAGTTTGTGTAGATGCCCTAGTTTGTGTGGTTTTGAGTTTTGAGATGTGGGTGGGTGGTTCTGCAGGCGGCACAGGGGTTACACACACCTGGTAGAGGGTGCAGGAGGCATTTAGGGAGCTGGGATGAAGTGGTTCTGACAGCAGACCTGGTGCTCTGTGCACATCTGCCCCTTGGTGAAAGTTCTGGGCCTTTTCCCTCAGGCTGGGTGGTTCCACAGGTGGGGCAGGAGTCACACACCTGGTAGGGGAATGGGAGGTGTTTGTGGGAGCTGGGATGAAGTGGTTCTGACAGCAGACCTGGTGCTCTGTGCACATCTGCCCCCTTGGTGAAAGTTCTGGGCCTTTTCCCTCAGGCTGGGTGGTTCCACAGTGGGGCAGGGGTCACACACCTGGTAGGGGGAATGGGGAGGTGTTTGTGGGAGCTGGGATGAAGTGGTTCAGCAGAAATATGTTTTTAAGGTTGTAAAAAATTTACATAAAAGCAAAACTACTTGGATATCTATATAGAGCTGAGCATTAAGTATCATTAGTTTAGTACAATACTTGTTTTCAAGTAATAAAACTAGCGTTCTTACTGATGGCATAAATGCTTTACTCAGAGAAATGTAAAAAGTAATAGGTTGTATATTCATTCATTTCTTAGGCCTGCCATAACAAGTACCAAAGCCTAGGTGAATTGAAAATAATGTGTTTCTATTAATTAAAATTTATACTGAAATAACATTGAGTCACATGAGTGGCATGCTTTAGAGATAGAATAATGTTTCTTCAAAATGTTACTATATTACCAACACTAATAGTAAAATTTTATTTAAGTAAAAATAGTTCATTTTATTATAGATCTTTCAAATATTTAGTTTTCAACTACTTTATGCACTGTCTAATGATCTCCACTAAAATGTTTCAGGCTCTCATTTAATTATTTTATCTGTTACACCTACCCACCCTCCTGCACCCAGTCTGCATCGATAACTCCTAATATGTTCTTCGTATTTAAGATATTGTTCTATTTTTAATTATTTTTACTTTGTTTCTTTATTTTTATGAGTATCTTTGTCATTCTCAATATGATTCACTTCACTTAATATAATACCCTCAAAATTTATTATGCTGTGGTAATGGCAAGCTTACAACTTCTACATTTTAAATTAAAAATAGTATTTTGTTGAAAATGCCATATATTCTCCTTCATTTATTGTTGGTTACTTTGTTTCCATATGTTGGTTTTCATAAATAATACTGCAATGAAAATGGTGGTACATATGCTTCATTTTTCTGTTTATTTTTCCTAATTCATGCTTTTAATTCTTTGGAGAAATACCTTGAAATTAAACGGCCAAATAGATGGAATTTTTATTGCAAGATTTTTAGGGAATCTCCAAGCTGTTTTTTATAGTAGATGCATCATTCACATCCCTACTAACATTGTACAATAGACCCACAGCCCATTTTCACTATATTGAAGGCCAAAGGTACAATAACAAAGTTTTGTTCACAGGAATGGCTTCTTCTCAGCCTCTTTCCTTAAGTTTTAGTTGACTGAATTTTTTCAGTCTTTAATTTTCTTTCTATATGTTCTTTTTCCCGATTATCTCTTGTTATAAGAAAAAGAAGATATAACTAGCACCCACCCATGTGACATCAATTTATTTTATCTCTTTTAAGGTCCTCTTTGTAAATATGGTTTACATTCTAAGTTGCCAAGGAGTAAAGGCTTAAATATATCACTTGTGTCACATGTCTTGCATCATTTGTCTTCCTGTTGTTCATCAATTTGCTCGATTGGGCACCAGTAACATCTCCATACATCCTGTCACATACTAGTGTAGCCAAAGGGCATCTGCTTGCTCCAGGAAGACAAAAAGCCTCAAACCATTCATTCAGGTAATGGGAATGAGGTCTATAATTGTTACTGGTTTTGGCATACCAAATATGACTCGGGTAGCTTGCCAGGCCCTGCCATGTGTGTGGTATACTCTTGGTAGTAGGCTCTTAGTTTATGCATTTACTAATTAACTGAGAGACCGCTTATTGTGCAATGGTGAGAGATCAACTTTTGGCTTTTCTTTTGGGTGGAGATGTGATGAGCTGTGGAGTCTGGATGTTGAAAATGGCAACCCTCCTGGTGCAGAGGTTCCTCTGGCTTCTTGTGAGGCTCTACTGGGATGGCAGGCCAGGGCTAGAACCCATCTTGCCTCCCAGATGGCTCATGATCAGCTGAGCTCAGGGAGAGTTGGTAGCAGCTCTGCCATGTATATCTGTGTTTCTGGTTCAAGCATACCTGGGCTTGAAATAGGCTTAACTGTAGGGTGGGATCTGACTTGAGATTGGCTATTTCTCTTGGTTGGAGTTCAGATGAGCTTTGGAGTCCAGATGTTGAAAATGGCTGCACTCATGGTGTGGGAGTTCCACATAAAATTTTAACCATATAAATTTTTAACGTCTTTGTAATTGTATCATGGTAATATAATAAAATATTGAAAAAATATAAATTTTGGAGAATGATGCTCAACCCATTTATTTAGGAGCATAATACAACCTATTTATTTCCTCAAGTTCATATAAAATAATTTATTACTTAACATAATATTTGAATGACATATTGATATCAAGATTTTTCTCATTAATTTCCCTTAAATTATGTGAGCAATCAAATTTGTTTGAAGATTTCTAAACATCTACAGAGATTTTTATGTTTGAACAAAGGGAGATAATATAAATATTTTATCTTTATTTGGAATATATTTTTATGATAAAAGAGTTAGAAGTATTTTATCACTATTGAAAAATAGCAACATTTAAGAAATAGAAAACTCAAATGCCATGTCAATTGACTTTTTTCTACTACTGAAATAGTAGAAATAGTAATTCTTTCATGAACTCTAAGACAGAAAGAAAGAAGGAAAGAAAGAAAGAAATAAAGAAAGTGAGAGAGAAGGAAGGAAGGAAGGAAGGAAGGAAAGAAAGAAAGAAAGGAAGAAAGAAAGAAAGAAAGAAAGAAAGAAAGAAAGAAAGAAAGAAAGAAAGAAAGAAAGAAAGAAAGAAAGAAAAGAAAGAAAGAAAGAAAGAAAGAAAGAAAGAAGAAGAGGAAGAAAGAAAGAAGGAAGAAAGAAAGAAGAAAGAAAGAAAAGAAAGGAAGGAAGGAAAGAAGGAAAGAAAGAAAGAAAGAGAGGAAAGAAAAAAGAAAGAAAGAAAGAAAGAAAGAAAGAAAGAAAGAAAGAAGGAAAGAAAGAAAGAAAGAAAGAAAGAAAGAAAGAAAGAAAGAAAGAAAGAAAGAAAGAAAGAAAGAAAGAAAGAAAGAAAAGAACCTGGAATGTAGAAATTCTTACAATTATCCGGAATTTATTCAGATTTTCTACTGCTACAGCATTTCAATTAATTTATGTGCCCAGTGTTTATCCTTTTTCATATTGGGTGGTCTCACATATGATTTATAGTATGGAATGAAAACAACACTGGCAAAAAATGTGTCAACACACTTTTGTTTTAATGAAACAAAAGAGCTTCTTTTCCAAGCTTACATGAACCACAGAACAAATGGAACCAGCTTTGTGCTAGAAGTAATCCTGCCATCTTTAACAAGGTGGGGTCGGCGGTGGCGGTGGGAATGGGTGAGAGGGTCTCTATGCTCACGATGGCATGAAAGCACTAAGTTTGAGTGGATGTTTGAGAGCATACTGACATCAGTAGTCATTAAAATTTCTATCCCTGAAGTTAACCTTCTACTCTGAAATTTTGAAACTGATCTGTTATCTAAACATTAAAAGTCTACTTTTCGTGGAAATTCAGCTAATTTCAATTCAAGCAAATATAATTTTTTGTAATGGCAGATACATTAGAGGCAAACCATGTATTGGAGGAACAAAGAGAACTTATTTAAAATTATGGAATTGCAGAATTGTAAGTGACGGGATTAAAAGATCAATAAATCACAGTTCCTGCCTTGAAGTTTTCCCAAAAGAACAGGTGTAGGTACAGTGTAGAGCAAAATATTTTGCATGCTATAATAAGGGTACAAAGTAAGATGGGATCTTAGGTAATGAAGAAAGTAATTATAATAATTGAATATTACCAGTGTACAATTGAGTATTACGGATTCACCACTAGGATCTCACGATTCTACAAAGAAGTGATCATTGATGTCAAAAGGGGTTCAACAGGGTGATACATTTCACCAAAACTCTTCAGCGCCACCCTTGAGAACATCATGCGGCAATTAGAATGGGAAGGAATGGGAGTGAAGATAGATGGTCCGCAACTACACCACCTCCGCTTCGCTGATGACATCGTTCTAATAACACCAAACATTAGCCAAGCGGCACAAATGCTGGCTGACTTTGACCGAGAATGTGGAAAGATAGGTCTACAGCTGAATATGAAGAAAACTATGTCCATGGAAAATGAACAAGTTCCTGAGGTCCCATTCACTCTCAATAAAACAAACATCTCTGAATGCAGCAGTTATGTGTACCTAGGTCGAGAAATCAACATGATGAACGACCTGAAACCTGAGCTGCACAGGAGGAAGAGAGTGGCATGGAAAACCTTCAAAGGCATCGAAGAAATGGCTAAAAGGACAAAGAACCTCTAGCTCCTGGCACATCTCTTTGACTCCACCATTCTCCCTGCATTAACATATGCCTCAGAGACCTGGGCCCTACAAAAGCAGGATGAGAATGCTATTCGGTCTCCCAGAGAGGAATCGAAAGAGCTATGCTTGGAATATCAATATCACGCCTCACTCAAGTGAGAGAAGGAATCCGGAGTTCTGACCTCCATCGCTATTTTAGAATCAGGGATGCTGTCTCATTTGCCAAGGCATTGAAAATCAGATAGGCAGGACATGTAAAGTGATTTGGAGACAACTGCTGGACTAGAGCTGTTACCGACTGGATCCCACGGGATGTCAAAAGATCACGTGGGCCCCCTCCCACCTACAAGATGGTCAGACTTCCTTGTCAAGACCCTGAAGGAACGGTTTGAGGCTCTTCATATTCCTGAAGCAACCAGATGCCATTGGGCTATATTGGCAAGTGATAGGGTCCAATGGAAATGTTACTGGCGCCCGCTCAAGCAAATCGATGAATAACGGGATTCAAGTGAAGTGATCAAGTGATTACCGTGTAGCTTTAAGCTAAAACAAACATTTATATTAATAGACACTTATAAAAATGGATGAAATTTTAAAAATGTGAATCACTTCTCAAAATTATTAAATTATCTACTTGAATTAGAGAATTATTTTGTATATTTGATGTTCAAATGTATACCTTTTTTGGATTTTGGAGACTATGAATGATCTAGTTCCACTCATAGTCTAGTTTTTTTTTTAGTTCCACTCATAGTCTAGTTTTTTTTCAATCCGGCCCAGGTATGCTGAACCAGAGACTCTCAGACATGGAGCAGAGCTGCTCCTTGCTCTCCCTGTGCCCAGTTGCTTGAGAGGCGCCCGGGAGGCATGGCGGGTTCTAGCCCTGGCCTGCCACCCCAGCTGAGCCTCACAACAAGACAGATCACTCTTCCCTACTCCATGGGGCCCGCCAATTTCCACATCTGGACTTCCCTCTCGTCACAACTCCACCCAACCAGACTATCATACTATAATAGCCAGACTATTGATAAACCCTATGGTTTATCAATAAATGTTACTACGTATGCCACCTGCACAGCAAGCCTGGCAAGCTGCTCGTGTATTATTTGATATGCCAAATACCAGTAACATTTATATTAGGTCATTCCCGTGACCTAATATAATTGTTTGAGGCTCTTTATGTTCCTGGAGCAAGTGGATGCCTTTAGGTTCTATTAGCATGAGACGGGACATATGGAGATATTACTGGTGCCCACTCTAGCAAATAGATGATTAACAGAAAGATAGTGATAGTGATAGATAATGAGTGGTCTAATTCATTTGAATAATTGTATATCTAGTCTGCAAAATAAAAGTGAATTTTTTTTATCCTGGCTCTCTGTATTTTGATATTTAATGAAAAATGAAGGAAGCAGATGTAAAGTTACAAATGTCAGGTGATTTGGGGTTTGTTTTTTTGTTACTTTTTTTTTCCCTCTGATAATCTCATATTGCTGGAAAAATTTCTTTATATTTCAATATGTATTTCTAATTCTAACCAGTTGGAAAGAAAACTTAAAATTAAATTCCATCTTATGCAATTATTCTAGCATTGGTCATATATGATGTAATAACAGCATATCTTAAAAAAGTGCTATTGAATCATAGGATTACCTTTCTTCTTTTTCTTACTAAATGAACTTTTCAGTTCTTTGCTTTTTGTCTGCATGACAAGCATTGTTTAATTAAATGACCATGTGATTTAGCATCTTTGAAGTTCTAAAGAAAGTGCCACTTGCCTGACTGTTTGTTTTATTTTGTTATTATTATTATTATTATTATTATTATTATTATTATTATTATTATTATTTTGGTTTTAGGTTCATGACCAGTGGTGCTCTGGGCTTACTACTGTGCTAAAATAATTGTTTATGGGATGCCTGAGGGACATATACCAGGGATCAAACCTGGACAGGACACATTAACTCATACACAATATACAACCCAAACAATTTTCTTTAAAAACAAGATTAATTGTAAGAACAAAGCAATGCATTAAATTTAGAAATAAGATCATAATTATCATCATGATTGCTAATAACACCTTAAGAATGATTTGAGCAACCACAGTGGCCCAAATCTCTTTATTCAAGAAGTCTGAACCGATCCTTCATTTTCCCAGCACTTTAAGCTGCTCCTTCATTATCTCTCAATACTCTGGTATATGGAAATATTGAATGCTCTTAGAACGTGGTTCCTAGTTGTAGAACACCTTATGAAAGTTGACTTAGTCCTGGTATTTGAAACTGGGTTGTTTTTACTGGCGCAATAGATCCCAGATGAGTTAACCAGGTCATATAACCAATTCAGTTGTTTGGGTTGACATGCACTATCTTTCTCGGTTCGGGAGAAATTACATTAAAATGACCCTTTCTTTGAAAGTATCTTTCTTTCCCTCTCTCCTTTTGGGCATCATAATTTTTCAACTATGCACTATCCATCCTGGGGCTTTTTTCCTACAGTACTTGGGTATTTCTGATATATACAAAAATATTATTTATTTTGACCAAAAATATGTACAAAAGTTACCTTGATATTTTATGTACGATCTATAAGAACCAGAGAATTTTGGTTGATTCCACTTGTCTTCTGTCCTGGGCAGTATTGGATCTAAATTCTTCTGACTAGAATGATTGAAACTGAGCCCATGACTAATCCACTGTGACTAAGGTTGTGGAAATTTGGAAGCTGTTACTGCTAAATCTCTAAACTCCTCATAAAGGAAATGACATGATTTTCTTAAAGTTGAGTAAAGTATGCCAGAATCTTACTGTCATTTCTGTGATTTCCATACTCTGCTCTTCTTCCACATTTAAATTCTGGCATTTATCTAGTAACTGTACAATGCACATTAAATTTTCACTTTTTATCCATGTTTTACCATTACTTTTCTTTGAAAAAACCAACTTCCTCAAATTCTATTGAATTTTGTCCCTTTTGAGCTAATTTTAACCATACTTTAGATTTTTTTAAACTGTCTCACCCTAACACAAATAGAAGAAACAAAACACACTTTTAACCTGTGCATTTAGGATAACTAACTTGTATGCAAGCATGATAAAAACCCCAGTAATGCTAGAATCATGAATTGAAAGCACAATTGGCAACAAAATCCCAGGTAGTCTCCTGCCAAGCATATTTATTTTCAGATCAGATAGCATGCATTCAAATTATGCATATTTCATTGAAATTTATTCAAGAGAATAAAAATGTGCATAATTCTCTGAGAATACTAAATAGTCTAGAAATGATGAATAGTCAAACATTTCATTGTAATGGAAGAAGAATTTCCATTTCTTGAAGTGCTTGTGAACATGTTTCCGGGTAAATTTGTTGAGACTGTGGTGTTTTGTAGGTATTTCAGAGAAACACTTTCATATTACTACTGCAGAAACACAATGTGTCATTAGCATCACAGCTTTTCAAAATGTTTGGCTATCTTTTATTATTGTCTTTGAAGAAGTTAAACTTGCTGTATTGGAAACCTCCTATGGAATGTAAGCATATTTCTTTCCTTGTCTCCAGCCTCATTTCCTCAAATTCTATGTTCCTCATTTTTTATTTATTAACTTCCAAAAATGTTCACTAATCATTTAAACATTTTTTGTTACTGGATTTGGCATATCGAACACGCATCAGGCAGCTTGCCAGGCTCTGCCATGCGGGCGCTATATTCTCAAATAACACCAAATATTAGCCAAGCGGCACAAATGCTGGCTGACTTTGACCGAGAATGCGGAAAGTTAGGTCTACAGCTGAATCTGAAGAAAACTATGTTCATGAAAAATGAACTAGTTCCTGAGGCCCCATTCACTCTCAATGGAACAAACATCTCTGAATGCAGCAGTTATGTGTACCTAGGTCGAGAAGTCAACATGATGAATGACCTAGAACCTGAGCTGCGTAGGAGGAAGAGAGCGGCATGGAATGCCTTCAAAGGCATTCAAAAAATAGCTAAAAGGACAAAAAGAACCTCCGGCTCGGGCACATCTCTTCAACTCCACCGTTCTCCCTGCATTAACATACGCCTCAGAGACCTGGGCCCCTATGAAAGCAGGATGAGAATGCTATTCGGGTCTCCCAGAGAGGAATTCAAAGAGCTATGCTTGAATATCATGCCTCACTCAAGTGAGTGAAGGAATCCGGAGTTCTGACCTCCATCGCTATTCCAGAATCAGGGATGCTGTCTCATTTGCCAAGGCATCGAAAATCAGATGGGCTGGACATGTAATGCGATTTGGAGACAACCGCTGGACTAGATCCATTACCGACTGGATCCCACCGGATGTCAAAAGATCACGTGGCCGCCCACCTACAAGATGGTCAGGCTTCCTTGTTAAGACCCTGAAGGAACAGTTTGAGGCTCTTCATATTCTTGAATCAACCAGATGCCATTGGGCTACATTGGCACGTGATAGGGTCCAATGGAAATGTTACTGGTGCCCGCTCTAGCAATTCGATGAATAACGGATTCAAGTGATCAAGTGATCAAGTGTGATCAAGTGAATCATTTAAACAAGATATTTACTAGGTTAGGGACATCTTCTAATATCTAGGCAATGTAATCTTTGCTAATAGATTAAAAAAAACCCTGGAGGTATTGCAGGTGTGGTTGTGGTTCCCAGCTGCATCAGCAGGTGTCAGAAAGACAGGAGACAGGCTTGTCTACACCCAAACTCTGTCCCGTGCACCCTAGGTGGTTGATAGTCTGGCATAGAAAAAGACTTGGCCCACTGCGATGAACCCAGAGCTATGGCAGAGCCTGTCAAGCTATCCGTGATGTATTCAATATGCCAAAAACAGTAACAATAATGGACCTCAGTCCCAATGAATGGAGACGTTACTGGTGCCCACTTGATCAAATTGATGATCAATGGGAAGTCAAGTGATACAAGTGAATCCCATCTTTCTCATTCATTAAATGTGTGACTTTGAATGAGTTATTCTGAGATTTAGCTTCCTTGGCTGTACAATAATATAATAAATAGTCTGCAGAACTTCATGAGAAATTCCATAGAGAGAGTTTGACAAATCATAGACATTCGATAATTGAAAATAAGTAGGCTTTCAGCAGTGTTTGAATGTGCTCTATTCTATATTGCAATAACCAGTCTTGCAATACAACACTGTTCCTTTTTTTGCAGGAAGAACATTTAAATTTGTTAATCTCTTTCATTTTTTTGTGCATCAAGGGAGATTAACAGAGTGTTCAAGAATAGGAAGCACATGACTGGGGCAGCAATAGTTAACCTATCTATGAGCCAAGGTATTTGTAATCAGTTTACATTCAGCCATCCTGTGACATATGCCTATTTTTTACATATGCCTTTTATTACAATTTACCTTTTTATTTCTTCAAATTTTAGACTCATCCACAATCCATAGACTGCATGTAGAAACTAAAGTAATTTGACATCATTATGTTTGCTTGCTGTTCTTGTTATTTTAATTGGTGTCAGCTATAGTGTTTGGGTAAAGGATAATTTTTAGTTCATGCTGGGTCAGTGATGCAGTAAGCAGTGAGAGGCATCTAGAGCTAAAACTCAAACCAGTGACAGGCTTATATTTGACCCTTTAAGACACTCAAAGGTCTCAAGCAATTCTAGTTGTTTTGACTCAACTTGAGCATCACACTATATGTATGGGAACTTCGGAATAATTATGAGCACTTAGCTATGGATTATAAGATAAAAACATGGGTCAAGTCAATTAAATCACGAGGTTATTTTATTTGTTTCAGAATTAGAAATCCATACTGCAATCATTTTCGATTCTCAAAAATTAAGAATTCTTGACATAACTTCCTTCTTGTTAAAAATCAAAATGAGGATGATAGGTGGTCATCAGACTAAGTACTTCTGACAAATTTTCTTTCTGAGAGCAACCCGAGAATCTTACTCAGCGAATCTTACTCAGAATCTTACTCAGTACTTACTTACTGAGTACTACAGATCACTTGAATAAACAATTTTCCCACAATTAAGATCCTGAACCTAAAGGACTCACTTGTCACTTGTCACTTGTCTTCCTGTTGTTCGTCGACTTGCTTGAACGGGTGCCAGTAATGTCTCCATTCTTTGTGAGTAAGGTCCCATTACTATTACTGTCTTTGGCATATTGAACACACCACGGATAGCTTGCCAGGCTCTGCTGTGTCTCTGGGTTCGTCCCAGGGGCCCAGTCTTTTTCTATGTCAAACCATCAACCATCCAGGGTGCACGGGGCAGAGCCCTGGGTGTAGACAAGCTAATCTCCTGTCTGCTACCTGCTGATGAGGCTAGGCACTGCAGCCACACCTGAAACACCTCAAGGGGAAATTAGAAAAAGCAAAAAAAAAAAAGGCTCATCAGTATCTATAATGTGAGAAAAGCCACAGCAACTGTCATAATCCCAGCATATATATATATATATATATATACATATATATTTAATCTAGTTTATATTGAGAGTTCTGAAACATTTTCAAGAATTGTATTAAATTTTTATAAATTGATTACTTTTCTTTTTTTTTTTTTTGCATTTTGGGTCATGCATGCCCAGTGATGCTCAGGGTTACTCCTGGCTCTTTGCTCAGAATTTCTCCTGGCTGTACTTGAGGGACCATATGGGATACTAGGATCAAGCACAGACCTGCTGTAAGCAAGACAAACACCCTACCCACTGTGCTATTGCTCTGCCCCCTGATTACTTTTCTTTTATTCAAATCCAGTGACTATACTGATAAGACAAATCCATTGGATACATTTTCAGACAGACAGTGACTATGATAATTTAGTACTATGTTTGTAGTAAATATAGTACATAAAATGCTGACTTTCTTCAGGTCTTAGTTGCATCTGGAATACTAGAGCCTTGAAAATATTTTTCCTGTCCTTCTAAGTAATTAAAGGTCCCATGTTCAATGTGTGGCACAAACATTCATAAAGACTGCAAGTGCATAGATTACCAATTAATAAATGTTTGTCAAACATATGAATCTAAATAACAATATTATAAAAACAGTGGAGAAATATAATGATTAGAGTTATCCAATTGTACATGTATCACCCACTTATATACTGTGCAACCTTTATGATTATTTACTAGCATAAACTCATGCATTTATTGCAGTGCTGAAGATCATGTACAGGGATACAGGCATGCCAGGCAACTGCTCTGTCTCAACTACCATGCCTCATCTTTTTTTTAAATGGCGGCATACAAAATTATTTTGTTCTTTTTTTTTTTCAGTGTCTGGGATATATCTAGCTTTCATGCATTTAAAGGCACGTGTTTTACTACTGAGCCGCATCTTCAGTCCCTTAACTGAGAACATTTTTTATTTTTAAGTTTAGAAAACTCAACTTGTATAGTTACAAGAAAACATTTAGCATCCCTGAGTTTCAGTTTGATTTTTATCTGTTAGACAATATAATAGTTCCATTGATCTTTTAAGGAAACATTAGATAATATGTTATACTGAATGTTCAGTTGTGATTAGAAAACTATTTCTCTATAACTAACAATTCATCTTGCATTTTCATTTTGCACAGAAATGGATCCTGCAGCCCACGAGGTTTGTGCATATTTAAATATATCCAATTTGATTCATTTTAATTCATGTCCTTTTCTGAGTAATAACTAAATGTGTCATGCTAGGATATTGGTAATATATTGTTCTTTTGTGAAGCCAGAGGGAACACAGTGATACACAGAATTAGCTAGAGTATAGCTAACATGTTCAAAAGAGTAAAGGCATATAATACATCAATTTCAAGGATATTTAAACGAACCCATTACTTCTATGTAGGAATATCCAAAGAACAGATCAGATAAAACCAAAGTGGATATAAAGATTCTGGAAATAGTTTTAAGTGCATAATAATGGAAAGTCACTCTAGCCAAGGGCATTAGAACGTGTATGTTCTAATCAAAACAAATCACAGGACAGGAGTGGTATTACCGGGAGTAGGATGCTTGTCCTGGATGCGCAGACCTGGGTTTCGTCTCTGGCACTTCACAGTCTCAACACACCAGGAGATATCCTGAACTCAGAGGCTGAAATCCCAAGCACGGCCAGAAGTGTCTTAAATTTTTTTTAAGTCAAATGTGGCTAAAAGTTCATAAAAACATGAAGCAGACAGTGTGAGATTTTTTTTTTGAAATCTAAGTTAGAGCAATATCAACTTTAATCATCGATTTGCTCGAGCAGGGGCCAGTAACATTTCCATTGGACCCTATCACATGCCAATGTAGCCCAATAGCATCTGGTTGATTCAGGACTATGAAGAGCCTCAAACCGTTCCTTCAGGGTCTTGACAAGGAAGTAGCAATATCAACAAGTGATTTAAATATAAGAGAAGTATAGGTATTACTCTGTATGCAGTTTAATTTCATCTGACAGAATGGAAACTAATGCTAAAATAAACAAGTAGCAGTAGCTTATTGAAAAAAAAAAGCTAAAAATAAGGACATAGGGTTCAGATAATGAGATCATTATTTTTTTCTCCCAATCCAAACTAGTAAAATAGAATGTAACCTTAATTTGAGAAAAAGGCTTCAGGTAAAGAGTTTGGAAGTGTGTCAGTAATAATATATTCATTCTTATGTTACTATTTAAGAATATATACTTCAAAATTTTACAGTTATTTTTTCTTTTTCCTTCTTGTATTCTTCCTAGTAGTCTCCACTGTTGTTCATCTTTCTGAATTCAAGATGCACTTATAATACCACATGATGACTCACCTACTAAGTCACGAAGAGCCCTTTCTACTCTTACTATTCTCTTAGTTTTTAAACCCATTCTTTATTTACATTAAGAACACTTAGTAACCCGTGCAGTTTTGTTCAGATGCTCCACGGTTGATATATATTTAAGCATTCCTCTGGAATCTCTGTTTATGCCTCACACCTTTGTATTTGTTGCTCTGTGATTTTCACTTACCATTGTTTTGAACATGTGGCGCACACTCAGAATAATTGCTGCGGAACTGGTTGACTAAGTTCTGGAAATCATTTAGCTGTAATATCACCTATTCTGCAGTGCTTGGAAGTTGTTTCATTTGTACTAAAATAAATCCAAGTTGGGCTGGGACAAAGAGATGAAACTTTAAGTTTCCAATTTTGTTAGAAAGGGGGTGGGAAAAAGGAGGCAGATCAGGGAATAGGTTCATATAGTTCCCTATTCCCTAATAATTATTCACAACTTTAATACTTATAGGATTAATTTTAGATACCTGAAAAACGGGAAAATCGTCTGTAAATATGCATAATTCAAATTCTTTGTGGATATACACATATACAAATATATCTTCTCATAGCTAGAGAAGAGAAAAATATGACAGGTTTTTAAACACTGGAGAATTGTTTGGGAGCCACTAGGGTCCCCAACAGTATCAGGACAGAAGTTATTTTCTACCTCCAAGGCCACCAGGGGAATGGGTGAAAGCTCAAGATTCCGGTGCAGTTCTAAAAAGGCTTTTAATAGTACAAAAGCTCTTTCACCGCAATGCAATATATTAAAAAAATGTAGCTCTGGTCAGAACTTAGACCTTACATGAGAGCTCAAGTTTTCCACCCAAGAGGATCCTACCAGAAAGGAGTCAATCCAAAAAGAGAGTCCTACCAGAAAGGCGTTCTACCAAAAAAAAAGGGGTGAATGCCTCAAGTCAGTCCCCTTATATACACCAAAGTAATCATAACTTCAGGAAGGGTCTTGTCAACAAAGAACCCTAAATAGCTTCTAGATAGTAGAAGAGTGTAGAAGGGTGGTGCCACATCCTATTATAGGTATAAACAAGGGTTACACCAAGGAATAATCCCTTCTTCTGAGATTATCTTATATAAAACACTGGAGAGAGAGGGTGGCTGGTTTAAGGTAATATATCTCTTTTAAGGTAATATATCTACATTTCATGGGCTTCATGTAGTCCAGATGGTATCCACAAGGTCCTTCTTATTTATTATTTGCACCAGGGTGATTCTGAGTATCTCGTCTATGTATAGTGAAAGGGTCACACTCACCTGCTAGAGGGCAAACTAGTATGATCCTTCCTATAATCTTAAACATTAATCTCAGTGTAGCCAGGATGGTAGTCTCCTGGTAAATTCAAACTGTCCCACGCTGGGTGCAGTGGGTATAAAGAGGAGCTGTGCCCAATATAGATAACATAGAAGTCTTAGTAGATGTATAATAATAAGTCAGAAGATAATCATTCAGAGTCAAGGTGACTTTTGTAACTGCCACACACTCCATCAGTGTTTTTATAGGAGAGAGATCTCATTAGCATGGACTTTGGCTTAAGAAAATGTAAATAGATTAAGCTGTGAGTGGATAAAACAGCAAAGCAGCTAAGCCGTCGCCCAACAGAGAATCGTCATATGGAATGTGAATTTAATCATTCTTATACATATAATATGAAATAACTAAAAGGAAATGTATTTGACTTGTTATTGTTTCCACCTTCTTCATGTCATGGAGAATTAAATTAGTTTTAAAGAACTTTCTATTTTTTATAAATAATAGGAAAAATAAAATGGAAGACTCCATTTCCACATCAATTAATCCTAAATTATTCATATAATTAATAAAAATAAACAATATAAAAAGTATTGATGGGGCCAGAGCGATAGTCCAGCAGGTAGGGCAATTGCCTTGCATGTGGCCAACCCGGATTCGATCCCCAGCATCCCATATGGTCCCCAAGAAGTTCCAAGAGTGATTCCTGAGTACAGAATTAGGAGTAAACCCTGAGCATTGCTAGGTGCGACCCAAAAAGCAAAAATAAATAAATGCATAAATAAAAAAGTACTGATGAGGAAATTGAGACTAAGAAGTTAATTAAATAGTCTTTGGCATCTTTAAAACATGAAAAATAAAAATATCAAAACAAAATATCTTGAATTAATATCTGAATTAATATCTTCTTTCTACCCAATTTTCTGTTTAATATTCGCTATAAGGTTTCACAATTTTAAAGCATTCTAAGACTGTAAAAGGCTCTACAGTAAAATGGGAAATGTATATTTTTAAGAAAGCAAAAATCACATTTGGTCAGAAATGTCTGGGTTTTAGATCATAATAATTGAAGTGACTTTAAATTCTGTCAATTCTTTCATAATGATGGGGGTGGATATATAATTAAAATAAGTAGTGCATTAATGGAACTTCAATAATAAAGAGACAGACTGTTTTCCAAGATCCTTCAATTGAGTTGAATTATACATTCATGTACAACTTGTGAATTTTCTGAGAATATAGAGCAAATAGACTACATACCTTTTAATGATAATATGTTAGCTTCCAAATACATTCACGACAAAAAAAATCTGACCAATTCAACTAAATAGCATAGGGCTATTTATATCAGACTTTCACTCTACAAGAAGGAATGTATTTTTCTCTGAAGGTGAAAATGGAAGTTGAAAAGACAAAAGAGAAGTAATTTAGATGGAAGTTTTAAAACATATATGTGGATACAATTCCATATAAGGATTTATATGGATAGTTGACAGCTACACATTCTTGATGAAATAGTGAATAGAGTAAAAATTGACTGGTGTACAGAACCAGGTGATGGTGGAAAATAGCCCTCCTAATCGAAACAGCAAAAGGGCATCACTAAGGTCATTTACAATTTAGTATAAAGTCAAAGTACAAGAAAATATTTTTGATAACAACTCCAAAAGAGATTGAGTAGGCATTTCAGTAATTTTTTTTTTCTACTTAGGACTTCAAGAGGTTAAGAAGTTGGCAAGTTAAAAAAGAATAAGTCTGGGTAAAGTCTGTTCTATAAAAATAGTGTGAGAATAAGAAAACAATGCTGATGAATTCTATCTCATGAGGTAGCTACTGGTACCCTATCACATGCTTTAACTTAAAGAAGAGTCAGAAAATCTTAATTTATTATATAATGTACTCAGGGATTACTCATGGCAAGTCTAAGGACACTATGTCCCTGCCTGAGGTTTAATGCTGGTTGGCCACTGCCAGGCAGCAAGGGACCCACAGTACTCTTGTTCTGGCCTTGTTTCTAGGATTCTTATTTTTATTTATTGATTTATTTAGATAGTTCTCCATTTTGGATCACACCCAGTGATGCTCAGGGGTTAATCCTGGTTCTGCACTCAGGAATTACTCCTGGCGATGCTAGGGGACCATACGGAATGCTGGGAATCGAACCCAGGTAGAACCTAGGTAGGCTGTGTGCAAGACAAAATGCCCTACCTGCTGTACTATTTGCCCCAGACCCTAGGATTCTTAACAGCAGTTTATTTATTCTTCTCTTGCCTCATCCGAAAACTTATGATTTTTGAAGTTTATTTTTAAGCATTTTTAATTCTTAGTATATTATGCATTGTGTCCATTAAATCTTTTAGTATTACTATTGCTTTGTATGATTTGATAATAAACTGTATTTTATTACTTGTATGACTTGTCTTCCTGTTGTTCATCTATTTGCTCAAGCCGGCACCATTAACATCTCCATACATCCTGTTACTTGTTAGTGTAGTCCAAGGGCATCTGCTCACATCAGGAACATGAAAAACCTCAAACTATTCGCTCATGTCATGGGAACGAGGTCTATAATTGTTACTGATTTCTTGCATATCAAATATGACACAGGTAACTTGCCAGGTTCAACCATGTGGACAGTATACTCTTGGTACTAGGCTCCCAGTCTGTGCATTTACTAATGAACCGCAATGGGGAGAGATTAGCTTTTTTTGGGTGGAACTCTGACGAGCTGTGGAATCTGAATTACCAGGTAGCTGCTGGGGTCCACAATAGTATCAGGACAGTAGTTCCCTTCTACCTCCGATGCTGCCAGGGGAAAGGATGAAAATTCTCATGTCTGGTGCAGTTCCAAGAAAGACTTTTAATAGTACAAAAGCTCTACCACTACAATCCAATATAATGAAAGAACTCTAGCTCTGGTCAGAACTTAGACCACACAAGAGAGCTCAAGTCTCACACCAAAGAGGATCCTAGCAGAAAAATCCTTCCCAAAAAGGAGATGAGTGCCTCAAGTCAGTCCCCTTAAATATACCAAAGTAATCATAGCTGTTGACAGGGGAGGGTCCTGTCAACAAAGAACCCTAAACAGCTTCTATATATTAGAAGAGTGTAGAACATGGTGCTACACCCTATTATAGGTATAAACAAAGGGTTAGCTAAGGACTAATCCCTTCCTCTGAGATTATCTCTTATGTAAAACACTGGAGAGAGAGAGAGAGGAGGGTCTGGTATAAACTAATACATCTTAATTGCATGGGCTTTGTGTAATCTAGATGGTATCCACAAGGTCCTTCTTATTTATTATTTGCACCAGGGTGATTCTGAGTATCTCAATCTCTGTATAGTGAAAGGGTCACACTCACTCGCATGAGGGCAAACTAGTATGATCCTTCCTATAATCTTAAACAACAGTCTCAGTGTAGCCAGGGTGGCAGTGTCCAGGTAAATTCTAACTGTAACACGCTGGGTTCAGTAGGTATAAAGAGGAGCCGTGCCCAATCTAGATAACATAGAAGTCTTAGTAAATGTATAAGTCAGAAGTTATTTAGAGTCAAGCCGACTTCTGTAACTGCCACATCTTCAATCAGTGTTTACATAGAAGAGAGGTCTCATTAGAATGAACCTTGGCTTAAGAACATATAAATAGATTAAGCTGTGAGCAAAGCTCCCAAGCTAGCTAAGCCTGTCATCCAACACCAGATGTTGAAAATGGCGGCCCTCATTTTGTGTGGGTTCCTTTGGCTTCTTGAGAGGTTCTATTGGGATGACAAGCCAGGACTAGAAATTGCCTTCCCTCCCGGATGCTTTGTGATCAGCTGAGCACAGGGAGAGGTGGTAGCAGTTCTGCCGTGTGCATCTGTATATCTGGTTCAAGCATACCTGGGCTTGAGATAGGTTTCACTGTAGGGTGGGACTCTGAAAGCAGGACTTGAGATGGGCTTTTATCTTGGGTGGAGCTCTGACAAGTCGTGGAACCAGAAGTTGAAAGTGGCGGTCCTTATGGTGTGGGGGTTCCTCTGACTTCTTGAGAGGCTCTATTGGGAAGGCGGGCCATGGCTAGAACTCACCTTCCCTCCCTAGAATTACTAGGAGGGAAATATTTTACCAGGAGGGAAGTATTTTATCAACTTCATGAAATTTTATCATTAACATTTTTTCTTTAATGTTTTTGGCATTTATCATATTATATGCATTTATAGAAATTGTTTTGGCAATTTTTCTAATTCTTGTCTCTACTTCTCTACATAATATCATAAACTAGTACCATTTAAAAGTATTACATAATAGAGATGACAATAGATCTATTGCTTAGTAATTTTAACCTTAAGATACTCTACTTTTTCTTTTAAATAAGTTACTAGTTTAAGGGTAAATATAGATTGGTTATTAACATGTTTCCCGACAGATTAAATAAGCATAGATACCTGCATTTGTTGAACTCATTAAAGTTACTCTAGAATTCTGACTCAAAATACAATCTCAAAACCATAAAATCAAGCAAAAAAATCAATTCATCTGAAATAATTAGACTACCTATTTATAAAATATTATATAAATTCTTCAAAATAAAATTGAGAAACAACTTTTCATCTTTGTGTAAGATACAATCATAAAATTTGTTCATCAAAACAGATATATAGCTGAGAAGCAGAGTTCAAGGCAGTTGGTAATGATGTAAACAATCCTCAATTACTTTCATGATATCAGCTTCATTACTCTCATTTTGATTGATGTAATTTGTATTTTTTCCCAAAACAGTTTGTTTATTTTTTTTAATCTTGAAAGAAGGGGCTACCACCTCCTTTGTACCTTGATCACCCAGGAAATGTCTGGGGGTTAGAGCTAAACCATACCTGCTATGAACAGTCACACAATGAATACTTTACCTCACAGCAGCTTCACTTGGTCATTATCAAATTGAGCCGAGTCCAGCTTGTTTGGTAGCATGGGAATTTAGTCTTGTTTGGTAGCATGGGGAATTTTTTTTTTCCTCTTCGGGTCACACCGGGTGATGCTCAGGGGTTTACTCTGGCTCTTTGTTCAGGAATTACTCCTGGCAGTACTAGGGGGACCATATGGGATGCCGAGGATCAAACCCGGGTTGGCCCTCACACAAGGCAAATGCCCTACCCGCTGTGCTATCGCTCCGGCCCCGGTCTAAGTTCTGTCTAAAGTTAGAAGTCTTCCATCTTCTTCAGAATGGAGAAGCAAAGTACCACTTAAAACTGCTTGGGAATCCCAAAGATGGAATTTGTGTGCTGTTATGTTAAAGAAAGAGATAGGATGACCCGGCAGAGGTTGAGTAGCCACAAGATTGAGGAAATGTTTTACTTCACTGCTTGTCTACACCTGAAATTCTTTTCAGTGATGAAGACAAAGACCTTGTAAACCCTGGGTAAGTCCTTGGAGGGATCTTTCCTTTCCTACAAAAGAGCAATACCTTGCTTCAACCTGAGTCCGTGGCTCCCTGAGAAATCTGGTGGTGGGAATAAACTCCGACCAAACGGATGTCAGATGTGGCTTGACTGACGGCCACCTCATGGGGCTGGTGAAACTTTAGGACCTTACTGTGCAGGAACTCATCCCAGACTTTACCAGTCCCAGCCTTTCCAGTGGGTCCCAAGGTGGCAGAGACAGACAAGGAGAAAGTGACTGTCTCACTCCTTCCCTGCATCACAAAAGCCACCCATGGGGACAACCTACATCAATTCCATTATATATGACATATGTGCTTAAGATGGAAATCACAGGTCTGCATTTTACCATTAAATTGAAAGCAGCTGCATTTAAATGGACAAAATGTACAAATTGAAGTGTGTATAGAGTTTAATTATTCTTCTTTGTTATGTTTGCTCAGCAAAGAATGATTTTGCAGACATTCCATAATTAAATTAAGAAGATGGGTTTTATCCAACAGTAGCAATAGACATTTTTACAGAGACAGAATGCTTCAACTTTTATTTTATTTGGATTATATTTGTTAAGGTGAGGACTCATTTTATGCTAATTACCTAATTATGTCATTTAATTCTTTCAGAATAACCCTGCATTTCTCATTAAGGGGTTTCATTAAGTAAGTAATATAAATGTGGCTCAAAAAGTGTTAAACAACCTAACTAATGCACAACACTAATAAGAATTGTGCAGGGAGTATTGAAATCTGTCTCTTCCAATTTTAAGAAGGTACTTTTTAGTCATACCAAAAGCATTCTCTGAGAAGAGAAACTGTTTTACTTTTCAAAAAATAGAACCAGGGCTGGAGAGAGAGTGCAAGGATAAGGCTCTTGCCTTGCATGTGAATGGCTCACAGTTTTGATTTCTAACATCATAGGCCATCAAAGGTGTGGCTACGGTGCCCAGCTGCAATGTAGGAGGCAGACAGGAGACAGACTTGCTTACACCCAGGGCTCTGCCCCTTGAGCCCTGGATGTTTGATAGTCTGACATAGAAAAAGACTGAGCTCCCTGGGATGGACCCAGAGCCACGGCAGAGCCTGGCAAGCTACCCATGGTGGATTGGATATGCCAAAACCAGTAACAATAATGAACCTAATTCCCAATAAATGAAGACATTCCTGGTGCAAGCTCAAGCAAATTGATGAACAATAGGAAGACAAGTGACAAGTGATGCCATTGAACATAATCTCCCAAGCACAGCTAGATACTATTCCTAACCCAGAGTCAGGCTCAGCAGAGCATGACCTCAAACAAGACAAAATAAAACATAGAGCTTGAGTACTTAATTTAAGACAGACAAACTACTTTATTGTCTTCCTGAGTTAAGTCAAATTCAGAATACTGAATTCATTGTGTGATCAATAGTCTGCTGTTCTAACAAAGAACGGTTTGCACAGTCATGAACAATCTGTATCATTGGTATAAGACGGAACTAGAGGTGTTCAAGTGGAGGAGAATGAGGTTAGAATATTTTTGTCTTATTTTGGTTTTGAGCTGCACTCTTTGTTCAGTTCTGACACCTGGGTCTGTACTCAAGGATCACTTTTAGAAGCTCCTCAGAGAACCGTATGTGGTAGCATGGAACTAATTCCTGTCAGTCCCAATGTAGCTCAAAAGTGTTAAACAACTTAACTAATGCACAATGTAATATTCACAGGCCTCATTAAGCTTTTAAATTATCTTCATCATTTAGGAAGTCATATATAGATAGAGATATAGATGATATAGATATAGAAATAGATGTAGATGTAGATGTAGATATAGATATAGATACAGATACAGATATAGAGATAGAGATAGAGATAGAGATAGAGATAGAGATACATAGATGTAGATGTAGATATAGATATAGATACAGATACAGATACAGATACAGATACAGATACAGATACAGATATAGATATAGATATAGATATAGATATAGATATAGATATAGATATAGATATAGATATAGATATAGATATAGATATAGATATAGATTAGATATAGATATAGATATGGATATAGATATAGATATAGATATAGAGATAGAGATAGAGATAGAGATAGAGATAGAGATAGAGATAGAGATATGTAGATGTAGATGTAGATATATAGATGTAGATATAGATATATAGATATAGATGTAGATATAGAGATAGAGATAGAGATATATAGATGTAGAAGTAGATGTAGATATAGATATAGATGCAGATGTATAGATGTAGATGTAGATATAGATATAGATATAGATATAGATATAGATATAGATATAGATGTAGATATAGATATAGATATAGATATAGATATAGATATAGATATAGATATAGATATAGATATAGATGATATAGATGATAGATATAGATATAGATGATAGAGATAGAGATAGAGACAGACAGAGACAGAGATGTAGGCATAGACGTAGACATAGATATAGATGATATAGATAGAGATAGAGATATATAGATATATATGCATTCTGTTTATGTACACTATATTAAATATAAAATAAACAGGACCAATCCAACTTCGTTGAAAGGGGCCTGGGAGATGGTAGTGAAATTAGGCCACATCCTTTTGCCTGACTGGAAACCTGCTTTTGATCCCTAGCACCACAGAACACTTGCTTCCTGATGCATGTGGTCCTGAAGGATCCCTGAGCACTACCTAAAATGACCTTCCCATCAAAGCAAAAATATATCCTCAAGTAGAAGTACCTAATTCCTAGACCCTATGTGGACCAAGCAGGGTGAGTGAAAAATATTGACATTTAGCAAGACATTTAGTCAAGAGCAAAGAAAATCTGGGGCTTTGCTATATGGATTTTTTTTCTAGTGACTGCTAACTTGAGAAGCTGAGTGCTTGGGGTCTCGCAGTGAGAGATAAAGTTTGTTGACTAAATGATGAATCTGAGCTTGAGGCCTATGATGTCTGGACGTTGTCACTGTTGGGTATGTGAACAATGCACATGTGCATGTTAATTTTTGTCCTAAGAATAGTTAGGCAGGGGCAGGAGCGATGGTCCAGCAGGTAGGGCATTTGCCTTTGCATGCGGCCGGCCCATGCCAGCCCAGGTTCGATGCCTGGCATCCCATATGGTCCACCGAGCACCACCAGGAGTAATTCCTGAGTGCTGAACCAGGAGAAACCCCTGAGCATAACCAGGTGTGACCCCCCCAAAAGCAAAATAAATAAATAAATAAATAAATAAATAAATAAATAAAAAGTATAGTTAGGCAGAAAGTACCCAGAGTATATACCAGTTTTATCCTTGTGCAAACAGGACTTTTCATAGGATCTGCACCAAAGCCGTGTGTATAAGTTAGTAAGTTCGAAACTTAACCACTTCACTTTTTATGAATAAAATCATATCACTATGGAATGAACAAAATAAAGGTCATATATATACATGTATGTATACACATATATTATTTTCCATAAATATTCACAACAAATAATTTAAATAAAATATTATTCCATAATAATAACCCCATAGTAAATTCTAGATTTTTTTTCAATTTTACCTCACTATCATTATCACTATCACTATCTTCCCGTTCATCATCTATTTGCTAGAGCAGGCACCAGTAATATCTCCATATGTCCTGTCTCATGCTAGTAGAACCCAAAGGAATCTGCTTGCTCCAGGAACATAAAGAGCCTCAAACCATTATATTAGGTTATGGGAATTTTACCTCAGTGCAAGCAAATTTGTATTTTATCTTTAGCCTCTTGTATTGTTGACCACTATCTGTTTTTATCTTGGGTGTTTTCTGTCTGCACTAAATATCTGAGTTCATCAACTTCCACATTTTTCTGATCAGACTTCCCTCTCAACTATAGAACACTTGTGTGTTAAGTCTGACTGATATAATGAGCCAAATAATATGATTTCAATAGTTCTTCAGTGTTGGTATATATAAAAATCATGTGGGTGAATGGTTTCAAACACAGGATTTGGGTACAATGACTTCACGCACAGAATGTATTAAAGGCAGAGCTGAAGAAATCATCTTCCCAAAGTGACTCATTGGACATAAAGAAGAGCAGAGATCTTCATCTTAATACATGCTCCAGGTCACTCAGATGCAACAGCTCCATCTCAGCCACCTTACCTGATTATGTAACTGTTGGATGACAGACCTAGCTAGCTGGGGAGATTTGCTGTTTAATCTACTCACAGTTTAATCGATTTACATGTTCTTAAGCCAGGGTTCATGCTAATGAGATCTCTCTTCTGAAAAACACTGGTGGAGTATGTGGCAGTTACAAGAGTCATTTTGACTTTGAATTAGTAACTCTGAAACATTACCATAATCTTTACTACGATTTCAATGTTGTCTAGATTGGGTACAGTTCCTCTTTATACCCACAGGTCCCAGTGTGGGACAATTAGAATTTACAAGGAGACTGGCACCCTGGCTATATTGAGGCTATGGTTTAAGGTTAAGGAAGGTTCATGCTAGATTTCCCTTAAGCGGGAGAGCATGCCTCTTTCAACATGCATAGGACAAGACACTCAGAATCATCTTTGTACAGGGTAGAAAATTGATGGACCTTGTGGATACCATCTAGATTACACAAAACCCATGAAATTATGGTGTGCTTCTCCCCATGAATATACATCCATTGAGATGTACATATTTCTTTATACCAGCTCTCTTACTCTCTCCAGTGTTTTGACATAGAGAAAATTTCAGAGAAAGAGATTTGTCTTGGCATAACCATTTGTTTAGATCTGATACAAGGTCTACACCTACAAGCTGATTTGTTGATCTCTGTTGACATGACACCCTCCCTGAAGATTAGAATTACTTTTGGATATATTAGGGGCTGACTTGAGGTACAAAGATCCACTTTGCTGGGTGGAAGATTAGGGCCTTTGTGACTGGTCAAGTTCTGATTAAGAGCAATAGTTCTAAGGAATTCCATTATTTTGGATTGTAGCTGCTTAGCTTGTTTTAGTAAAAGCCTTTTATAACTGCGTTGGATTCCTGAGTCTTCACCCAATCCCCACTGGCTTTGGAGGTAGAAGGAAATTTGTTTCCCTGATATCATTGGGGACCCAGTGGCTCCCTTACATGTAAAAAATGCATCAATTTTGCTTAAGAGATATTTGGAGACTAAAAAAAATGAGATACTATTTCAGTGGAAGGAGTTAGAAAGTAGTATAGGGGTATATATTTGCATGGCATATTCAAAGCACATGGCAAAGCATATGGTATGCAAGTATATACACATGCACATATATTATACATGTATTCAAAGTGATGATAATGTCAGCCATGTGAAGAACTGAGTGAACTGTAGAATTCAGGATATAAGCAGGAGAGTTGTCTCCATTAGAAGATGAACCTCAGCCAAGTTAGAGAATAAAAAGAAAGGGTATGATTAAAAATTGGGGAAGGAGGGGGGGGGGGGGGCAAACACTGTATGACCAAAACACAAAAATTTTTTTTTTTTTTATCTTTTTTTTGTGTATATCTCACGTGGTATAATAAAATATTAAAAAATTAGATTTAAATCAATGTAACTTTTTGCTGTGGTATTGCGATCAGAAGACCACCAGAGACCAAAGATTTAGAATTTGGAGAAGTATTTATTGACACCAGCTTGTGGGCCAACCTGCATGTGGGAGCAGTAGTCGCCTCACAGTAGAAAATCTGACCTTTTAGTAGAAGAAACCACAGCCTGGTGCCCGAGCTCTTTCATAAGCATCTTCATAATTTGTTTGAGGCTCCCAAACTCACATCCTGCTGCTCGGCAAATCCATCCAAACACAGCAAAGCAAGCATTCTTACAAAAGCCAGAAAAAAGCTGTTATAGCAGGAGTACATAAAGCAAATAATCGGACCCATACCCTTTAGGACCCTAACCCATTGTTCTTGTTTGCAATCCAGAGCAGGCTTTCTGGCCCTTGAGGAAGTTCAGTGTATTTAATTGGACTGGCACAACTAAATCAGCTAAAAAACTAAACTTCTTCCTCGCTTTCTGTCTCCCTTTTACGTTTTCATTAGTGATAACCCAAATGAGGAGATGGAATTCAGATCTTGCAGGCACCTATATAGCAGAAAATGAACCAAGGCCAGGAAAGTTGGATTAATTTGGGAAAGCTGATAGCTGAGTTCTGTATTGCTACCATGACAAATAATATATTTTCATATTCAAGTGACAAGAATATATTTTCATGTGTTTATTCACAGTTCTTATCTCCAAAAGTCTTAGGGGTTTCCCAAAAGTTGAGAGTAATTAATACATATTTTTGTTATGTGTATGAGCAATTATTTTTGTACAGTACCTAGATATGATAGATAGTAATCTAAGGAATAAGCAATTTAGCTATAAGATTGGAACTTCCACACAAATCTGGTTAGTGTGTTTGATAAGTCCATTAGACATTGGCAGCTAAACTTATGTCTAGCCACTTTGGAGTGGGATAGAAGTTCCAACCTAGAGTATAGGGTTCACAGAGTTTCCTGCCATGAGCATGTACAGTAGTGGAGGATGCTCTCCTGATGGAAAGGACACGAAGTGTTTTGTGTTTCCTTATACCTTGACCTGTTTGCTCCTTCCCTTTAATTGCTGCTCTTATATACCTTTGCAATTAGAAATCTAGCAAGTAAATGTAATTCCTGAATCTATAAATCTCTCTACCAAATCTATTAGAACTTGAGAAAAGTATCCTAGAACTACCTGATTAAATCTATTCAGTTGTTTGAGACTAGCACCTAAGGTTGAAGGGGAAGGAATAGGTAGCTGCTGAACTTGGCAACTAGCATACGTAGAGAGGATGGTCGTGGGATACTGGTTTATTTTCAAGGTTGACAGGGTCAGAATTGGGCCAAATTAAGTTACTCAAATAAATTGCTGATGTCTCATAACTGCTTGAAAAAATTGAAATGCATAGAATCACAGTTATATGTGTTTTGTGTTCCTAAAATAGCTACAGTAATAAGGATATTGTGTTCCTAAATTATATGGAACACTGGCTTACTTTTGTGCCTACTTTATATGCAAATATATCATAAATCATTTGGCTTAAAATACTTTTATATCTTCCCCTAGAAGAGATTTAGTCTTTAAGGTGGAAAGGAAGAGAAAAAAAAATGCTAGGAATTTTCCAATATCAGGGATATCAAATTATTTCTTTAATTTATCCTTTGTTATTCTGCACTTTTAAAGTTTGGCCATTGTAATTTATTTACATTCTGGAACTGGTCTGAATAAATCTGTTCTTGTTTTTCCAGGGAAGCTTGAACAGGTTTCAAAGATAAGATACCATCTACAAGTCTCTACTGGTGTAAATGACAAAGGAAAATGTTGAATTACTTGTGTTAAGGAAAGAGTATAATGAATTCTACTGTTAATGGAAGGAAACTGAAAAAGAAGGCAAATGAAGGGAGTATTAAGGAACTGCCTCTAAGGTCAAGTAAATTATAGGATTAATCCAGAAACTTCCCAGCTACATGACGGAGGAGTTCTGGCATTTTAACTACTTCATTTGCATAAGGAAGAGGTTGAAAAGAGCAGACAAAAATCGTGCTCTAAAAATCTTCCCTTCCCTTCCTTCCCTTCCCTTCCCTTTCCCTTTCTCTTTTTTCTTAGGTTGTAGTTATCCCCAAATTAAAATCTAGTCATGTTGGGATTTTTTGGAATGACAGATTTTTTTTTAATTTCTTTTTGTAAAGGGAGACAGATAGCATGATCAAGACTATACTTATCATTTAAATGGAGGATCCAGAAATTATCTAGAAAGCTGAATGAATAAATGTGTGTGTGATACAAAATCAGTGAATCACTTCTAATTAACTCCTCTGCATATTATTAATTTTTTTGGATTTTTTGTTTTGTTTTGTTTTGGGGTCACACTGGCGATGCTCAGGGGTTACTCCTGGCTCTTTGCTCAGGAATTACTCCTGACGGTGCTCAGGGGACCATATGGGATGCTGGGGATCAAACCCGGGTCAGCCGCATGCAAGGCAAATACTCTCCCAGCTGTGCTATCATTCTGGCCCCAATTTTTTTGGCATTTTTGCTTTAAATTTTGTACCAATTTACACAGACACACAGACACACACAGACACATAGACACACAGCACACACACACACAAACACACACAAATACACACACACACACACACACACCCCTCACAGGAGTCTTTCTTTCCCTGGTATATATACCTCTTTTTCAAGATAGAACTGAGAATTATTGTAAGTGTAATGTGTAAAATAAATGGGAAAGTTGTTTGCAAATAAGATGTGGTGTTACAGAAAATATTACCAATAATTGAGGGCAATAAACTATTTTACAATAAAACCATATGCCATAGGTTAGTAATACTGTTTTAAACCTTATCTAAATCCAAGTAGGAGAAATTTCCAGCACTTCCTGTTGTGATTTTAGTATCTATGGTAACTCTTGAGGAGGTGAGTCTGCAACTTCTGTATTATTCTGTCCTCATATTTAGACAACTATGAAAATTTATATATATTAAGCTATAAAGTCTACAGTAAAACAAGTTTTGCTTATTGGAAGATCATGATCCTTAACGAAGAGGTGTCTAGTTGAAAGCAAGCACTACTATAATTAATGATAACAAGGAAAGAAGCATTATAATGTATCTTGCTTATTCGGTTATAGTTGCAGAAATGCCACGAACCTGCTTTCTGATATTCAGGATCAACAATGCAATGAGCCTGAGTAGACTGTCTTGTACACAGCGCTCATTAGGATTGTTTTCTTTTATTATGAAGAATGTTTGAAAGAGCGTCCCTCTAATCAATCATGTGGTTCTATTGTTTCGAGGAAGAAAAACATGATTCTGAGATTCCTATTTGTTCACTCCGATCCTAGTTTCTCTTTGTACCAGAGTAACAGAGTCTGTTATGAGAGAAAAATTCAACTGAGCTAGGCAGACAGGCAATCCTTTGACAATGAACTTCAAAAAGTCATTAAACCAAGATGTGATCTCTAAAGGAATTCCTGTCACCTGCCTCTAGCTCCAGACTGAGGACCTCTGCTCAAGCCTTAAATCAGGAGCCCTTTTGTAGATGATTCGCCAGATAAAATTGCCTGATACACTCCAACTGGCACCAATCTCAACAGAGAAGGCTGGACCTCTCCTTCCCCCCAACAAGCACCACCACTTTAAAAGAGAAGATGCTATAGTAGGAAGAAAAGGCCCTGAGAAGTGTAAAGGCAACGTGCTTTTTCCTTGACAAATACTCTAGAAGAGAATTCTGATCTGCACTGATAGTGCCCAGATGCAAAACATTGGAAAAGGCCTCCAAAATATATTCTGCAGAAGTCCACCTGGAATATTGCTTTTATGATTTCCCCACATTCCTCTACTCTGAATGTGCAAATTCTTTTATTTATTTTCCCTCACCCATTCTGAGCTTGCCTTTATCCCAACCAGAGATTTGTAATCCCATATTTTATTTTACTGGGTTGTTTTTCTCTCTCAAACTTCTCAAATGAAATGATTTAGCTTCACTATTTTCTCATGTTTTTTTCTTATTCGGATTATATTTAGATCGTAATGCTTCTACAGAATAAAAATGAAAAATAAACCCCACAGTGGAAAAATGGCTGTCCCAAGGTTAACGGAATGTGTAATCAGACTTGTTTTTCCCATCATGTCTCCAATTCCAACAGTGTTTATAGTGCAAAAGGTTTACATATGGGCACCAGAGTGAGAGTATAGCAGGTAGGTTGTTTGCCTTGCACAACTCAACCAGGATTCCATCCCCAGTGTCCCTTATGGTCCCCCCAAGCACCGCCAGGAGTAATTCCTGAGTGAAGAGCCAGGAGTAACCTCTGAGCATCGCCAGGTGTGACCCAAAAAAATAAAAAACAAAAGCTATATATATATGTCATGGAAGCCTATGTAATCTAAAATGAACATACTCCTGCATAAATTGTTTCTCTTACAATCCAGCAAGACCATGCTTTAATTCAAATCTGATTAGAATTTCTAGTTCAATTCCATTTTAATTCTCCAACAATTATTTGGAATTCAATTTTATCTTTAACTGTATTATTTAATTTTCCACCTGAAAATTGCTTTGAACTCCCTACTGGTATTACTATGCAAAGAATACCATTGCAGTATTTGCATTACTTGATAGCTCTAAGTACTGCTGAGTAACACCAAACATCATGGATTTTTTTTTACATGATGTCTGGTTTTGGCAAATCTCTATGGTTTGACTAATGTAAAAAATTCCATTCAGTGATGAAGCAGGCAGGGAAGTGTCTTCTTATTTATTAGCTGGATTGGTATATTCTTAAGCGAAAGGACCATTTCTCATGTACTTTTAATTTTCAGTGCCTATCCTTAATAGTTATCCTTTATAGAATCTTCAATCTATGTTAGGGAATTTAAAACATGACTAATCCTCATGCCAATACTACAAAGATAACCATGGCTATCTACATTCCTCTTTTTGCTATAGATAAGGACACTAATGAATCAAAAAGCTAACCCATTTATTAAAAAATCCACACTAATATTCAACAGAGTAAATTTAAAACTATTCTTGACTATGAGTCCAAGTTTTCCAACTTTTATACATTATATCACATGAGCAATATTTCATTCAACAACTGTCCCATGGCTCCTGTGTTAACGCTTATAGGTTAATAAGGGTCTCTCAAAATAAAGAATTCATTATACTATAGCAATTCACACTAATTTATTTTATTCCTTTACCAAACTGATACTGAGCTACAGAAAATCAAGCATAGAATCTGCAACTACCATCCATGAAATAGAGATTTCTGGTTCAAGTGCATCATTTAACAATCAGTGCTATTGCAAAGCATTTGCTAAAATTGTATACATTGTGCCCACTACTTTGTTTATCAAGGTAAGATTTTTATTATAGCTGTACCTCATCTTGGTGATTTGTGAAATAGAAATTATGTTATGTTTCATATCCCAATTTTTGTTATGTCATTGTAAGATAATTTTCCATTTTTAAATTAAATTTTATTAAAACACCATAATTTAAAAGGTGTTCATTATACAAATATTTCAAACATTCAGTGTTCCAATACCAAGTGTGACCTTTTCTCCACCAATATCTCCATTTTTCCTCCCAAATCCAATCTTCCCCATTAGCATATAACAAATTTACTTTGTCTCTACTAGTGCGAGACAGGACATATGGAGATATTACTGGTGCCTGCTCCAACAAATCGATGATGAACGGGAAGACAGTGACAATGATAGAGTGATACTAATTCCAACAAAATTAAAAGAAATAGGAATGATATGACTACCCTCATCGTTTGAATCTCTTTTGCCTTGCCAATGATGCCATACAGAACTGTAAAAGGAAAAATGCAGTCATATTCCGTGAGTCATTTGCTGACGTACTTCCTGAAGCAGCTGCTCTGGTGAAGTATGCTGAACCAGAGACTCTCAGACATGGGACAGAGCTGCTACTTGCTCTCCCTGTGCCCAACCACCCAGGAGGCGCCCGGGACGCATGGTGTGTTCTAGCCCTGGCCTGCCACCCCAGCAGAGCCTCACAACAAGCCAAACAACGCCCCCCCCCCCGACTCCATGGAGGCCGCCGTTTTCCACATCCGGACTTCTTTCTCGTCACAACTCCACCCAGCATATCAGACTATCACAGCTCGGCTCGCGCAGCCACTAGCGGCCGTACAGTTCATCAATAATTGCTTTATTTAGAGGTGACTACAAGAGTTTGCCACCCGCACGGCAAGCCTGGCAAGCTGCTTGTGGCGTATTTGGTATGCCAAATACCAGTAACATTTATATTAGGTCATTCCCATGACCTAATATAATGGTTTGAGGCTCTTTATGTTCCTGGAGCAAGCAGATGCCTTTGGGTTCTCCTAGCATGAGACAGGACATATGGAGATATTACTGGTGCCCGCTCTAGCAAATAGATGATTAACGGTAAGATAGTGATAGTGATAGTGATAGTGATAGTGATAGTGATAGTGATAGTGATAGTGATAGCAAAAGCAAATTTGTGATAACTATATTGTTTAGACCTATGCAAATAAGGAAGTTAAAACCATTAATGCAATATAATATGTATTCTTATTTACATATATGAGCTTTCAACTCTGAAATCTAAAGTATATTACATTAAATTTTATTTTATACTTGGATCACTTTGTCAATAATCATGTCTCACCTGCCATTAATAAAACTTTTTAAGTGATTCTATATTAATATATTATGGAATTTATGGGTACTAGTTAATGCATACATAGGTAAAATTTCCCCCTACACTTTATCTAAATTCTGTGGTTTACAAAGTTCATCATGATTTGTTATAGGTATCCAATAATCCAATATCAATCCCACCACAATTATACCCTTCCTCCATTTAGTCTTCAATTGGAAAAACTAGAAAATTTGCCCAAAACTCTTGACCAGATATTTAAGTATAAGAATTTCCTCTGAGACTTAAATTCAGCCCTTCCAAATCTTAATTATTTGATTTCCTGTCTGTAACTACCACCCCAAATAAAGGCATTTTGGGGCTGGAGCAATAGCACAGCTGATAGGGCATTTGTCTTGCACGTGGCTGACCCAGGTTAGACCCAGAATCCCATATAGACCCTTGAGCAATGCCAGGAGTAATTTCTGAGTGTGGAGCCAGGACTAATACCTGAGCATCGCCGGTGTGACCCAAAAAAGTAAAAAAAGTTTAAAAAATAATAAAGACACTTTCCTTCCCCAGGACTAGGTGCCCTGATTTGAACATCATTTATTCATTCATTCATTTGTTTGTTCGTTCATTCTTTTCGTTCATTCATTCATTCATTCATTCATATATTTAATTATTAATTCATTCATTTTTTTCACTTATTTATTTGTTTTTATTTATCTGTCTGCTTGCTTATTTAATCTATTTATTTATTATTTATTTATATGTCTATTCATTCATCCATCATTTATTTATCTATTCATTTACTCTATCTATTCATTCATTCATTTTTATTTATTTGACTTTTTTCTTGGTCTCACCATTTTATTTTATTTTATTTTTTTGCTTTGCAAGATATCATTTATTTTGTTATTTTTAAATTTTTTTATTATACCATAGCAAGACATACAATTACAAAGGTGTTCATAATTGGTTCTTGGTAATACAGTATTCCAGCACCCATCCCTCCACCAGTGCCCCACTCCCACCACCAATGTACACACACTCCCTCCCGCCCACCCCCCAGGCTGCCTCAATAGCAGGTACCCCAGTTTCCTCTTTTTCTCTCTCTCTGTCTCTGCATCTCTCTCCCTCTTCTTTTTACACATTGTGGCTAGCCCTGCAGATATTTAGTTTATCACTTAAGTCTCTTTGTGTATATTCAGTGGTGTGTTTTTCCCCACACTTAGTAAAACACTGGTATCTATATCCTATTAATGAATGCAGTCATTCTATATCTGTCCTTTTTCTTCTGACTAATTTCACTCAGCATGATAGTCTCCATGTCCATCCATTTGCCTGTAAATTTCATAATTTTATCTTTTCTGACAGCTGCATAGTATTCCATAGTGTAGATACACCATAGTTTCTTTAGCCAGTCCTCTGTTCTCAGGCATTTAGGTTGTTTCCAGACTCTAGCTATTGTGAATAGCGCAGATTTGAATAAAGAGGTACAGATAGTGTTTCTGCTATGTGTTTTTTGGTCTCTCGGGTATATTCCCAGGAGTGCTATTGCTGTATCAAATGGGAGCTCGATATCTAGTTTTCGGAGGAATGCCCATATTGTTTTCCAAAAGGGCTTGTCCAGTCGGCACTCCCAACAACAGTGGATGAGAGTCCCTTTTTCCCCACATCCACGCCAGCACCGGTTGTTCTTGCTATTTTGGATGTGTGCCAGTCTCTGTGGTGTGAGATGGTACCTTATTGTTGTTTTGTTTTGCATCTCCCCTGATGATTAAAGATGAAGAGCACGTTTTCATTTGCCTTTTTGCCTTTTGGCCATTCAATTTCTTCTTTTTGGAAGCTTCTGTTCATTTCTTCTCCCCATTTTTTCGATGGGGTTGGCTTTTTTCATGTGAAGTGCTACCAGTGCCTGATATATCCTGGATATTAACCCCTTGTCAGATGGGTATTGGGTGAATATTATTTTCCACTCTGTGGATTGTCTTTGTATCTAGGTCACCATTTCTTTTGAGGGGCAGAAGCTTTTCAATTTTATATAATCCCATTTGTTTATCTTTGCTTCCATTTGCCTGGTCAGTGGTGTGTCATCTTTAAAGATACTTTTAGTTTCAATGTCGTAGAGTGTTTCTCCTATGTTTTCTTTGATTTAGCTTATAAATTCATGTCTGATGTTGAGATCTATAATCCATTTTGATCTGACTTTTGTGCATGGCATTAGGAGGTCTAAGTTCATTTTTTTTACACGTAGCTGCCCAGTTTTCCCAGCACCATTTGTTGAAGAGGCTTTCTTTGCTCCACTTAATATTTTTTGCTCCTTTATCGAAGATTAAGTGGTTGTATATTTGAGAGTGTGTTTCAGGATATTCAGTTCTATTCCATAGGTCTACGGGTCTGTCTATACCAATACCACACTGTCTTAATTACAACTGCTCTGTAGTAGAGCTTGAGGTTGGGGGAAAGTGATATCTTCCATCTTCTTTTTCCCAAGGATTGCTTTAGCTATTCGTGGGGGTTTATTATTCCATACAAATTTCAGGAGTGTTTGTTCAATTTCTTTGAAGAACATCATGGGTATCTTTATAGGTACCACATTGAATCTGTATAAAGCTCTAGGGAGTATTACCATTTTGATAATGTTAATCCTTCCAATCCATGAGCAGGGAATGTGTCTCTACTTCCTCAGGTCCTCTTTTTATTTCCTGAAGTAATGTTTTGTAGTTTTCTTTGTAGAAATCCTTTACATTCTTTGTCAAACTGATTTCTAGGTATTTTCTGCGGCATAATTGTGAATGGGATAGTTTCTTTAATGCCCTTTCTTCTCTTCATTCCTTTCTATTTGTTTATTTATTTATTTATTTATTTATTTATTTAATTTATTTATTATTTTTAGTCACCGGGCAATGCTCATGATTTACTCCTGGCTCTGCACTCAGGAATTACGAAAACCCACTAGATTTATGGCCTCAATAAGGACATGAATACTTATGGTTTGATCATTGAAGTATTTTGAAACCATACAACACACTGCATGTTCAATCCTTGTTAAACTTTAGTAATTTGAGTTACTAATTTCCCTACTTTTATTTTGCTTACCATAGATAAAATTTTCAACACTCTATTATTTAAGAATTACATGAACTTACCTGAACTTATTTTTGTTGAACTCTGTGCTGCCTAATTGTCAGCCATGCCTGAGGTCACTCTCCTACTTGCTTACTTTGTCCTTACCACACAGACCTTCACTTTCGCGCAAATGCCAAGGTCTTTTCCAACTATACATATTCATTTCATCTGCCAGAAATTCTTCCACCTAAATTGCTCTCACTATTAAGCTTCAAGTCAAATTTTACATACCCCCAAATTGACCTAAACTCTTTCTCTAAATAGACACAATCCTACATCATGTGTCAGTCACAAGTTCTGTGAGTCATAGGTGATCTTTTCTAATTTTAGTTTTTTCTCTATTACTTGTGTTTACCTTATTTCCTTATCTTTAATAGCTTATGCAAACCACAATGTGTAAGAGAAGGAAGAGAGAGAGGGAGAGAGAGAAAGGAGAGGAAGAGAGAGAGAGAGAGAGAGAGAGAGAGAGAGAGAGAGAAAAGATAAAGAGCCTGCCATAGAGGCTGTCTGGGGGAGGGCAAGAGAATTGGGAACATTGGTGGTGGGAAAGGGGAACTAGTGGAGGGATGGGTGCTGGAATACTGTATGACTGAAACCCAAACATGAACATCTTTGTAATTGTATATCTCATGGTGGTATAATAAAATATTTTAAAAAGGCGTATTCTCTGTAGAATAGAACTACATCTAATTAACTTCATATTCTTCATGCTCTACACATTCTTTTTTCTAATTGTGTAGTAACCAAGTAGTATTCTATTTATCCTACTATATTAAATTTTATTTTAATTAAATTGTAATCAATATCTCCAGTACTAAACTATTCCTGGAGCACCTCATTTGTAACGAAAACTCCCTGCACTAACTAAGATCCTTTTCAATATGATCACTGATACTAGACTTCTATAAATTTCTTCTAATTGGCCAGAAAACTTCAGATGTCTCTCTAAGTCCCCTGCAGTTAGAGAAAACTCTCAAATTATTGCCTTTCCTCATCCCACCCCCTTCCTAAATTTTATCTACCTCCACTCTGGGTAATAGATTCCTGTAGAGCACTCAGGAAACACCTCTCACAGATGTCTCAGCTGCTGCAGCAGGCCATATGGTTTTATTTCACAGAAATATATATATATATATATATATATAAATATATATATATATATATAAATATATATATATGACACAAATTTTCCAGGAGTTTGAGTAATGAATCTGACTTTTAAAAATCTGCTTCCCATTATCTGAGAGCTACTTAAAGCAGGGCATTTTTGTAATGTTTTGAAAAATGTTTTTGAAAATGTGTAAGGAATATGTTCCTTAACACATTTCTATGTATGTTTATATGTGTGTGTGTATTTGTGTGCATAATTTGATTTTTGGCTTCTGAACAAGCTAGACACATCAAGCAGTTAAGAAATAATCATGTATATGCAATATTTCAAAATAAATATTGATCAAAACTTATCAATTACATTTTCTCTTTCTTGGAGGCCATCAAGATAGTCTAGGTATTAGGAATTTGCTTTGTGCACCTCACTTTGATCCCTAGCAAAGGATCAAACATGTTATGTGTCACAGAAAAGTGATTTTTAGATTGAGTGCTGATCCACAGTGTTCATGGTACCAGAGACTTATAATATATGACACTGTTCAGTTTTAAGTCCAGAGGATTCTTTTCTTGTATGTACTATTATTGCTAGCACTATGTACCAAGTTTGGAGAATACAGGCAAAAATATGCAGTAAAATCAGAGCAAACCTATCATGATAAGGGATTACGAGGAAACTTTCAATAGCCACATATTAAACTAATCATTTCAAATAGCAAGAATTATTTTACTATAGGGATCTATTATTCAATAATCACTGTTTGAAATAAAAGTTTTATTGAGCTAAGGAAAAAAATGAAGCAATAAATAGACTGTAAGAAACAAGGCATTTTGTCTGATTACTGCCACTTTATGAGAAAGCCATGACACAGACTAAGAATAATCTTCTGAAATTTCCTCCCAAGGCTTATAAAAACTATTGCATATGATTGACTTCTTTTATTTTTATAGACACAATATTGAAAGATGAATTATTTATCGAATTTGAGACAAAAGACTAATGAACAGTTTCAGAGCTCCCTTATTAAAAAACAAAACAACAGCAGAAACAAGTGAACAAAAAATAAATAACAATTTACTAAATTGTACAGGCCCCAACAGGAACTTGGATTTTCCAAGGAATGAAATGCATAATAACTTTTGTGGAAATATGAGCCTTTACTCAGGTCTGAAGTTTTATGTAAGAAAAGACAACTTGTCATAGTTACTTCTCCAAATGACATTAAAAACTTTTTTAGACCGCAAATGCAGTCCCCGCTATCACAAATTATGCAGTAGAATCTCCCACGTTCGGGGAAACTGAAGTAGTCAGCACATTCAGAATGCAGTGGATAAGCCGTGTCCTGAGAAAACCACCATGATCATGGTATCTACCCCGCCAGCTAAGTATTCAAACAACCCTTTCGACATAAGCTTTTGTCATTCTAGTTGACTTTCCCTAAAAGACTACATTGAATTGGTGGTCATGACAATTACAGTTTCGTGATAATTTTATTCAACAATATTCTCATTCAGAGAACAAACATCTCTGAATGCAGCAGTTATGTGTACCTAGGTTGAGAAATCAACATGATGAACAACCTAAAACCTGAGCTGCGCAAAAAGGAAGAGAGCGGCATGGAATGCCTTCAAAAGCATCGAAGAAATAGCTAAAAGGACAAAGAACCTCCAGCTCCGGGCACATCTCTTTGACTCCACCATTCTCCCTGCATTAACATACGCCTCAGATACCTGGGTCCTACGAAAGCAGGATGAGAATGCTATTCGGGTCTCCCAGAGAGGAGTCAGAAAGAGCTATGCTTGGAATATAACGCCTCACTCAAGTGAGAGAAGGAATCGGGAGTTCTGACCTCTGTTGGTATTCCAGAATCAGGGACGCTGTCTCGTTTGCCAGGTCATCGAAAATCAGATGGGCTGGACATGTAATGCGATTTGGAGACAACCGCTGGAGACTGGATCCCACGGGATGTCAAAAGATCACGTGGCCGCCCACCTACAAGATGGTCAGACTTCCTTGTTAAGACCCTGAAGGAACGGTTTGAGGCTCTTCATATTCCTGAATCAACCAGATGCCATTGGGCTACATTGGCACGTGATAGGGTCCAATGGAAATGTTACTGGCGCCCGCTCGAGCAAATCGATGAATAACGGGATTCAAATGATCAAGTGATTCCTCTATCCAAGATTTGCCTTAAGAATGATTTATATTTCTCTATTTCGTGATTCTTCCTTCTACATTCAATCAGGTCACTTATGTTAAGGGAAATTTTATCTCTTGTTTTGTTTTGCATTTGGTCACATTTAGTACTGCTCAGGGCTTATTCCTGGCTCTGTTTGCAGAGATAACTCCTAGCTCAGCTGGCGGGGGGGGGGTGGGGGGGTGGATATATGGTGCTATGGATTGATCCACAGTGGGCCACATACAAAATGAATGCCTTAACATTATATTTTATCAATTTAACAAAAAAATATTTTTTTAGAAATTAGATAGTGTCAATCTGAAACTTGTGAATAGCAATAAAGTTTCTTGCCTTGCTCCTAATAAGGACTGCAGAAATTTCTAATGAGAACTCAGAATTTTCTCCTATCCTTACACCATTTGAAAGGAGAAATTCCATAGGAGCTCCAAGAAATTTCACTTTTCCCCCCTCCTCCCTGTCCCCATCTGTTACATGGCAGGTCCTGAAAAGTGGTAGTTCCTTGTGTTCTGGATGGTTGCTTCCATGTAAACTGCACCTACCCTTTTTCAGTTTTGAAGGCAATATTAATACTTTCCCACATTAGATGATGCAAACACCAAATTTAATTAAAACTACTGCTTTTTTTCTTTGTTTTGCATGAAGAGAAACCCGGAAGCAAGACGAGATGACTGATGTCTATTTTCATTTACAGTCTAATCTAAAAACAGATCACACATGGAAAATTTATAAAGGAAATTAGTATGAGAAAACCTAAAATAGATGTAAGTGACTGTTTTCTGATAATAACAAGCAAAGTCTTGGCTGAAAGAAGCACTGGGCACATTAATCAAAAAGTAGACAAATAACAAGGGAAAAGTAAAATTTAAAATAGTAAATTAATAGTAAAATTATAGACTGAGGTTAAAGGAAAACAATGGTTAGATACAGTGTAAAGTCCTGGGTGCTTTATAATTTGACCTGGAATAGCCCCAGAAAGTTAAAAGGTCTGCATCAAATGAAAATTAGAGTTAATCTAATTTGAATACATTAGAGTCAATGTGGTCAGTGTAAAATTTTTATGTACATGTGTATCATATGGCCTTGAAACTATAGATGCTTTATATCTCCATGGCATCTGACAATAGGTTGATTGAAAGTAAAGATACAGGTTGAAAAGAGAAGACTATAGAAAATAACAGGAAAAACAATCATATAAGGAACAAAGGGATCTGGGAAGAATAATTTAATATTTGCATCTTCAATGCTCAAGTAACCACAAAAAGTGAAATCCTACTTAAAAAGGTTTACTTTAGTTATGAGATAAAATTAATATAATGGAACTTTATATTGTCGTACATAGTATGCTGCTGACTGAAAAATATAATTATGGTTTAGGAAGAAAGGATGCATAAGAGACAGAAATAGCTTTTATTCAAGTAAGCAGAAGAAAGTTCAGTGAGAATTAAAAATACTAACAGTCTCTTAGGAATGTCTCTTAGAGAGTGCTATAAATAAATGTGAAAAAAGGAAGGTAAAAAAATTAAGAAAGAAATAAATTAATATAGTAAGCAATATCCTGCCTGGACAGTTGAAATATATTAATATGTAAAAGATTCTGGATTTTTTTTGTATTACTATGTAGTTCAAGAACCCTATAAAATCAAAGACTATAGTTATAAGAATAATTAAGATGCTATACATTAAAGCATTTTGAAAGTATGTGCTTGCAAATGTAAATATTGTGATATATAGATGGACAGATTTTTTAACAGTAAAGTCAATAGAGTTAAGAGACACCTATTTGATATAAGAACAAATGAGTATATTATTTACTAAGGAAACTGATGGAGAGAGGTGTTAGTCATAGAGAAAATGCTGCATTTTAACTAAACCATAGGGTTTAGTTAAAATAATTCCATTTCTCACATCCCCTAGTAGAGTGGGATGGGCAACTCAAACTGACAAGTCAGCTGAGAGTAGAAGCTTTCTTTAGTTTGCCATAGTTGAATGTCCTAGAAGTGTTTGCTATCTTCACGTACGTGGAAAGAAAAGATGGTGAATTCCATGGTCTTCTGCAAAAGCAAGCTGGACCCTTGAAGTCATTGCAATGGAAAACCTAATTAATAACATATAAGTTGTACATTATATGCTGATGGTATAAATCTATGCAGTGAAGTGGTATGGAATAATATATTTTTAAATTTCATATAGCTATAAAAATATTTTAGATAATTTTCCCTCAAAATAACTCTTATTTCCTGTAGTAATAGAAAATACAACTGAACTGATAAAACAGTTTAAAATATCATCTCTGTCCAGTATGATAATTTGTTTTCTCTCAATATGATGCTATTCATTTGGAATATTCACATCAAGATGTGGAAACAATATCTAAATAACATAGTTTGAAGGTAGGTTGACTAGCAGGTTACTATGTAAGAGATGTTATATTCTTTATAATAAAATATCATACTAATTTTTATTGTGAGCCAACATTTTAAATTAATGGAATCTAAGAATTGATTAGATATCTTTTTTTTTGCTATTTACTTATAGATGTGGTCTTATATAGATACTTAATATTGGCTAGGCAAGATTTTTCACACTTATATAACAGTACATGTTTTTTACTCAATATTTTGAAAATTCAATATAGATTTATATTTAGATTTATTATAGCAGTTTTAGGCTCACAGAACAATTGAATATGTATTGTAGAACATTCATAAGACCCCAACTTACAGAATCTCTTTGTACATTTGGTACAACTATGGCCCTACTACACTGAGATGGTGTTATTGCCCAAATTTGTTTATGTTTGGGTTAACTCTTGCATAATCAATTCTGACAGTTTTGAAAAATCTGTTATGTCACTATCCGCACTTCTATATTCATCACAGCACTATTCACATTATCAACCTAGAACTGAGCATTGAATGTAAACAAAGGGATATACATGATAACCTCTAACTCCATTTATTGCAAGCCACAATATGTTAGAGAAGGAAGAGAGAGAGCCAGAGAGAGAGAGGGGAGAGACTAGAGGCAAAATGCCTCTACAGAATCTGGATACAATCTGAATGCCTGAGAACAGAAGACTGGATAAAGGAACATAGTACATCTACACAACTTACTTCCATCTCGTACTAAATGCTTTGTAGGATGTTCTCACTGCAAGGCTAAAGGCTTTCCTTCTGCAAAAACTTGACAGGTAACATAAAGATCTGAGCAGGTCTCTTGGTACAGTCCTGAAAACTTCAACATTGATCTTCCAGAACAGCTTTATAACTCTTCTGTTCTCTCTTTCCTTCCAAGCTTCCTCTGGGAACATAAGAAAATTTGAGACATCTATTTTAGCATAAACACCACGATATGGTATTAGGTCATGTTAAAGGAACTTTCCGCTACTTGAACTTTAAAAACTAAAGTCCCTTTAAAAATCTCTATAAAGTTATCCTAAGACCCTAACCATCTAACATCAATCATTCCCACCTCATCACCAAAAAACAGGACACTAACTAAAGGAGCGACAGCACAGTGGGTAGGGCATCAGCCTTTGAGTGGCTGACCTGGGTTTGATCCCCAGCATCCCATATGGTCTCCCAAGCACTAGAGTCTTTGAGTGAGAACCAACTAACCTGAGCATCATGGGGTGGACCCGATAAAGCAAACAAAAAACTGCTTTGGCACAAGACCATATCAAATATTAGACCTGGCATTTTAGATCATTTTTATAGTCTTAGATATGCGGCTATGCCTGATTTGAGAAACAAAGTAAAGTTAAAAGATGAACTATCTAAGGGACTGCAAGCTTGTTGTAGCAGATATTGAAGCTTGTGTGGGCAGAGTGAAGGAGAAAGAAGAGTAGGAACAGTAGGTTGTACAAAAATACCAAACTAGTACAGTTTTCCTTAGTCCCTTGCGTAACTGCTGCGTTTCTTCTCCCTCCCACCGCTAACCCGACCATGCTTGTCCAGGGATACCACCAGAGCCTCTCTCATTCCAGAACTGCTTAAGCCACCACCTGGCACTCAGAATCTCAACTACCCGGTATGTCTGTCTACACTGGCATCACTTCGCAATCTCCTTTTACCTCCATTCCGACTCTAAATAGTCCAATTAAGATCTGCAGGAAGACGATCTAAAGGGATTTGGTTTCTTCATCTGAAAAGTGGGGCAGTAATAATGTCTTGTACGGTTGCTGGGACGACCCCCAATCCCCCAAAAGTTTGGAAACCTGGGACCCCAGGAATCCCCAGCTGTCAGAAAAGACAAAGTCACGAAATTTACCTGTAAATCGATTGACATAGAGATTATCATGCTGAGTGAAATTAGTCAGAAAGCAAAGGACAGATATAGAATTGTGGCAGTATACTGCTGCTCAGAGCCTCTGCATCTGGCCTGGAGTTCCCTCCTGCAGGTCACTTTGTAGATAGAAGGGCAGTTTGAATGTGGCAGTTCATCTGACCATGTATTCTCTACTGACTGGTATAAAGATTTTCTCTTGGTGCCACAATTATAGTGGGGCTAACTAGATCTTACTAATATATTTGCCAGGTCAAGTGGGTCTCTAAGTAATTAGACCAGAGAGAAATGCTGTTGCCTCCAAGCAAGCAAATATGGCTCTCTAAATAACTCAAAGGCTGATATACAGAACAACCAAAGTAAAGATGAGACTCTTGTGAAGGCTTGGAGAAACATATAACTGGCTATTAGAATATTCTTTGGTACAGATGCACCCTTTGTATTCTGAGATGCAGTTCATCTCAGAAGCCCTCCTCCACTCTACCCTGCAGGGTCACTTCCGAGGCAGATCAAGGCTAGGCAACATTAACATCTCAAAGGGCCTAGGTGAGGTCCTGGGAGAAATTACCTGAGAGGATTTGATCCTGACTGCTTTCCATTGGAATGACAGTCTGTGTTGCAGTGATATAAAAACTAGCCTGCTTTCTTTCTGGGTCACTTTTGTTTGGCGCTCTTCTCCTTGTTTCTTTAGGGTCTCCTCTCTGTAGGGCCTTATAACGTGGTGGCAGCCATAGTGGCCTACAGGTGGCCTTGGCCCAGAAGGGAACCCTAAGTTTGGGGTTTTCCTATTGTTGATTTGTATGCCAGAACTGTGTAAGTAAAGCATTTTGAAACTTGTCTGGATTCTCGAGTCTTTCTCTGTTCTCCAGCTGCCAATTCCCTGGGGCAGAAGGGGATCCCTGACCACTGCTCCCAGATTTTGTGTAGTGCATACCAGCGTTTCCCTGCATAGAATGACTAATTAGTCAGAAGGAAAAGAACACATATAGAATGACTGCATTCATTAGTGGGATATACATATATACTAGTGTTCTACCAATTGTGGGAAATGTTAACACCAGACTAAAACTCAGTGTTGAATGTACACAAAGGGATTTACATGATAATCCCTAAATGCTTGTAGGGCAATCCACAAAGAGAGAGACAGAGACGGAGAGACAGACAGAGAAACAGAGACAGAGACAGAGAGAGGAGAAAAGGAAAAGTACCTGCTATAGAGGCTGGGGGAGGGGGAAGAATTTGGGGATATTGGTGGTGGGAAACTGGCACTGGTGGAGAGATGGTTGCTGGAACACTGTAAGACTGAAACTGATGCAGGAGGGCCTCCTGGGTGGCTTATGTGAGGCTGGAAGGAGAGAGAGAGAAAGAGATGGTCGCTTTCTCCTCAGCCTCCTCTGCAGCCCGGGATCCGCTGGGCAGGCTAAGGACTGAAAAAGTCTGCGATGAGCCCCTGCATGGAGTGGGCCTACGCCCCACAAACCCCACGAGGTGGCCGTCAAGCCACACCTGATATCTGCTTGCTCTCTAGGCATGGCAGTTGATCCCCAACACTTGAGATTTCTCAGGGAGTCACGGACTCAGGCTGGAGCGAGGAATTGCTCTTTGCAGGAAAGGAAAGTCAGTCCTAGGCCTTACCCAGGGCTGCCTCAGGGTTCTTGTCTTTCTCGCAGAAAAGAATTTTCAGGAGTCCATGAGCAGTGAAGTTTTACGGAGTTTATTAAGGAGGTTTTAGAAAAGGGAAAGGGAAGAGAAAGTAAGAGAGAGAGAGTACACATTTCAAGAGGGGAGATGTGGGTGACACACGTGCTCGGGCACCACATATGCTGGACCACATGGGCTCAGGCAGCATGTGTGTCCATGCAGTATGTGAGCCCGTCCTTTTGCTCAGGATGGCTTTTATAGATTTCTCCCCAAGTTACTCCCATATGGGGAGTCAATCTAGGTTGCTAGGACCGTTGCCAAGGGAAATGGACTTTGGGAGTGGCCTTCTTTGAAAATCTCCTTTTCTTGACCACTGTCCCTGCTGGATCTTCTGTCCTGGAATGTAGCCGATTATGGTCTGGGCAGAGAAAGGTTGATCCAGCTCCCTCAAGGTTTGTTGTTGGTTAATGGGTCTCATCAAATCTTGGTTGCTGGTTCCTAAAGGTGACTTTGGACAGCCTTAGGGTAAGAATTCATTGCCATGTGGGGACCCCCCTGTCTGCCTGCCTACATCAAAACCCAATCGCGAACATCTTTGTAATTGTATATCTCACAGTGGTATAATAAAAAAAGAAAAAATGTTATGACAGTTACCCACCATTATGGTACCATATGCAATTCTTTCATTAGCTTAAAAATTCCTTGTTTTCATATATTAATCCTGCATTCTCTTAATTCCTAAAAATAATACCTCCAAATTTTTACCATTCTAATTATGTCATGTGATTATAATCATTGTGCATATGGTTTCAGCTTTGCTTAGCTCTCTTAGTATTAATGCATTTATCCCCACCCCATTGCTACTTGATGGCTCATTTCTTTTTGTACAGAATAATGCTCCTTTATCTGTGTATATAGACTAGATACATCTGCCTAACAAAAGATAACTTGGTCTATTACACGTCTTGGTAATTGTAAATAAAATTTAAATACAGTTTGTATATAGATTCACTTTGTAGGGTTTTGTGTAGATGCATGTTTTTAACTTATTTGGATGAGTACCAATGTGTGTGATTGTTGTATTTTATATTGTCATTGACTTATTTGTTAGTCTATCTTTTGAAAAATTTGCAACTGATTTCCCACAAATATTATAAATAACTTTAACACTTTATAAAAGGAGAGTAATTTTGTTTTTAATACCTCCAAGACTTATATTTTTTAGACACAAAACAGTCTTTCATTTCTGAAAAATTATTTAAAATTAGATACATAAGACAAGACAATTCAACATATTTAACCCATCGTTTTAGCAAAGAAATTGATAGCAAATTACCTTTGGGAAAATTTTAGTAAGTTTTCAATCTATAATTTTCTCATGCAAAAGAGCAAGCTTAATTTAAATTAATTTAAATTTAATTTAAATGTGAAAGTTAAATATAAAGTGAGACTGACTAAAATTCCCATGTTTCAATGTTCACTCAAGGCATGTTTTCAAATCAACAGAATAAAATACAAAGAGTTATATTTTTTCTTTAAAATTCATTTAAAATTGAATTACTAAACGTGCTCAGAAATTGTTTATCTGATGTTTTCACACACATTTAAAACACTTTGGAATGATTTTGAGATATTTCATTATTGCTATTATATAAAACAATTCACTTAAATGCATGAGTGCAATAATTTAAAAATTCATCTAAAATTGACTAGATTTTATCAACACAATGCTATTTAAGAGAGATTCATTTTTATTTAAAAGAAATAGTAGAAAGAAGAAAATTTTCTTCTAAGTTATTCTTGACCCAATTACTTAATAAATTCCAGAAAATTAGATAGTGTTTTCTTCCTTGAGTCTAATACCAAGTATTAATCAAAAAATGTTTAATGATTATTTTTATAAATAATTGATACTGATTTGTTATAACTTAAATTCCACTACTCTATTTAAACTCAAGAAAATGTCAATTCTTCAAAATCTTAATTGCAGTATATTTAATAATTGCTTGACACACTGAAATATATTATGGGAAGAAAAATTATAAATCAATTCTGTAAATTAACCTACCCATCAATTATTATTTTAGACAGTTTTTAAGGAATTGTATTTTGGCTTATATTTATGTATTTTTATTATACATGTTTATGAATAATTTGTTAACAACCATATTACATTATTATAAAATATTTTAATGTTTCTTTGCTATATTTTAAAGACTTAAAAGCTTGGTAAACAAAAGTTACCTTACAAATAATATCATTCATTTATTTCATATTCAGGAAGATTCAAATTGGGAAAGAATTTCCAAATAGATCAGCTTAGATATTTCATTTTGTGCACTGAGAAAATGTAGCTTTGAAAAGACTAAAGTTACAAACAACAAGTAAAATGGATTTCAAATTCTGCAAGAGTAAAAGCTCAAGGGATAAGTCCTAAGTTGTTACAGTTCTCTGCTTGGGATATAAATTGACTTTAGCAGCATGCTCTGCAATCCAAGCAGTCTGTTCTTCATCATCTGGCTGAGATGATGAAGAGGCAGGGAAGTGTGAGGAAAAGCAGGAGCAGTTGGGATCTGCAATGTATAAAGATGGAGAAACTGAATAAGACCATCTCTAGAAACCTGTTCATCTCAAATGAGTCTGGAGCTAAAATCTAGGCAGAGCATGCAGAGAATGTGACTGCCATGAACTTGTAAATGGAATGGTAGTCTGGGGACACTGGGGGACATTGCATTTCTATCAGAACCAGAAGTTTCTATCAAATCAGAACCTGCCTATCAGTTTCATTAACCTTCTGTCTTTCAAATGAAACACAAGAAAAGTATCCTGAAAGAAACAAATGCCACACCCTAGAATAAGAACTAGTTGTTGTGTTGAGTATACTGGGGTGCCCTGACAAAATCCAGGAGCAGGGTATAGGGATCCCCTTCTTTCCCAGGGGTTTTGGTGGTGGGTGGGCGGACTGAGAGAGAAAGACACGACAGTCCAGCAAAGCTTTAAAATGCTTTACTCACACTTTTTCTGGTATACAATCCAACAATAGGAAAATCCTAGACTTTAGGTTCCTAGCTGGGCCCCAGCCACATGTAGGTTTAGAATCCTAGGCCAAGATGGCTGCTACCACATGTTAAGGCCCAACAGGGAAGAGAACAAAGAGGAGGGCAGAAAAAGGCGAAAAGGTGAAAAGGTACGGAAGAAAGCAGGCTACAACTTTTTAACTATTCAGCCCAAACCAGCTCACATCAATGGAAAGCAGTTAAGGAAAATTCCCTCAGGTAACTTCTCCCAGGACCTCACCCAGTCCCACTGAAATGTTAATATTGCCCACCCAAGATCTGCCTTGGAAGCGTCCCTGCAGGCCCTATGTACAGTGGGGGAAGGGCTTGTATCTGTACCAATGGATATTCTACAGCCGGGTACATATTTCTCAAGGCCTTCACAAGATTCTTGTCTTTACTTCATAGTTATTTTGTATATTGGCCTTTAGACTTATTAGAGAGCCACACTTGCTTGCTTGGAGTGAAACTGCATTTCTCTCTGGTGTAATTACCTAGAGACCCAATGTGGCCAGGTAAATATGCTAGTAAGATCTGTCTAGTCCCACGATGATTGTGGTACCATGAGAGAAAATATTTATATCAGCTAACATAGAATACATGGTAAGATATACTGCCACATAGAGTCACAGATTCAAACTTTTTTCTGCCCTTTATCAACAAAGTGGCCTGCAGGAGGTAACTCCAGGCAAGATTCAGAGGCTCTTGGCAACAGTGTACTTCAGCAAAGAACTACTTCAAATCTATTCTTAAAATGCCTTAACCTTTTCAATGCAAACAAAAGAGTTAGTTTTGAGTTTGAGCACTCTGTAATGAGAGGGAGTTAAGAGGTTTTTATATATCTGCCACCAACAATGCAACATACTAAACACAAATAGAATAAATCAATCAATTATTAACTTATTGTAATGATAATCAAAAATTAAATATTCCTGAGAAATTCTTTGTATACACAGGTCATGAGTTTTCTTCCCCCATGCTTAATGCCCACTCCAAACATCACTCCAACTGGAGTGGTTCTGATAGCCCCAAGTGACTCTAAGTATGAATAGCACCATATCCCAGGGATAAAGCAATGAACAGTCTCACCCTTTAAGCCAGGCAAGTGTTGTCTCTAGTGACCCATATTTTTCTCTCTCATTTTTCTATGTATTTCTGGAGTCTCAGAGAGACTGTGGTGAAATAGGAAAAGAAGAGGAATTAAAATTAAATACTGTAAAATTCAGATTCGGTCTCGAAAATTACTTGCAAGCCAAAAAGACTTAAATCAATTTCTTCTTTCATTTACAAATGACAATGGAAGTGATATTTCTAATGTTACTGTGCAAAAAAGCTAATGGATGCATTTTAATTGGCAGATATAGTGATATACAATATGTGGAAAGGTGCTTTATATTATTTATCTGTGAATTTTAAATGAAACAAGACACCACTAGATGCAATTATAGTGGTTACTGTTTAAAAAATGAAAATAACAAATGCTTCTTAGATTTGGAATTAAAGCTTATATACAACAATCTATTTTTAAAATGATAAAATTAAGCAAGCCGTTTGGAAAAAACTTTGAAATTTATTGCATGTTTGCCATAGGAATCACCACATTTTTTCTGAGGTATTTTCCTCCATATTAACTTATTTATCCAACAAGAAATACTTCTTTGTGAATTTTAAATTATATCATAATATAAAACTAGAAAACCTATTGTTCATTGATGAGCACATATCTGTTCAACATGGAACGAAGAATTCAGAATAGCTATCCAGTATATCATTCCACAATATAAAGTAACAACCTTTAGATACATATAACTCAAAAGTATAGAGTGAAAATAGTTTTTTAAAAAAACATCTGTCTTCCTAAGTATTATATTACTACTTAAGATTTTATATCTATAAATTATTTCCCAAATTAAAATGTTCAAGATGGATCATTTTCAATCTCTAAGATTCAGTGATTCTATGATCATTTTGTAATAATTATTAGTTATATTTGTAGGCATTGCTCATAAATTTATTTAAACACCTGACAAGTTAAGTATACCATTTCAACAAAGCTGAAATCAGAAAATTATTACCTTTTTTCAACCTAGAAGACTAATATACATGATGCACAAATTGCTCAGTGCTGAAATAACTCACTCTGTCAAGATAAAGGAAATAAAGAACAACATTTGACAGATTTTTAAAAAGCACTCTTCAGAGGCAATACCCTGTTTGTATTCATTTGTGAATTTCCTAGTGATAATAGCTTCACTTAAAAGTACTACTGATTGTTTAACAAGAGAGTATCACGGAAGTGCAGACAATTTAAAGTTAAAATAACTCTTTGCAACTTCTCTAGATTTGTTATGTTCATTTTCTACAGCTTTTATTGGAATCTAATCTTAAGGAAGCTTAAGTATCATTAAAAATCCTAATTTACAGACTCATAAAATTCATCTCTCAACGTATAAATTTTTTTAACAAAACTATGTCATACTTAGAAGGGATCTTTCCTGATGAATCACTAATCCAACAATGTTTCTGTACTCTCATAAATTATCTTGTGGTTTGTTATTTCAGCCATGCTTAATTTCAAACTCCTTTTGTGCTGAGCACAGTGCTTGACTTGAAAACATGAGTGAGTTAGGTCTATGCTATTTCAGAAATTAATATTCTCAAATCACTTTTTTGCTGCTTTTCTATAAAAACAAAAATAAATTCACATGCATGCATGTATATACACATAGACTAGGGTGTATATATAGTAGTATATTCTTCCAGAGTTTTGTTGCTGTTTTTTTTCTAATGTTCTGTCTTAGCTCATTAACATTCCATTTTTAGTAGTTATATTCAAGCAGAGGAGGTGTTTGTGTGCAATCTAATAGAGAGGAATAGTTTCCTGTCACACAGAACATTAGATTAACATTCTGTTCTTCAGTCCAATTGATGGGTTGCCTGTAAGAGGAAAAAATGGCTCATCTAGTTCTCAATAGAGTAGTAGCAGGACCATCTGTGCAAAACATCGGTGAATTGTTGGCAAGGGTTGGCAGCTGGGGGCTCCCCAACTTAGCTGTTCTTCTTATAATCAGTTAGGTGTTGGTGAAATGACTGAAAATGATAGTATTAAAAATCGAGGAAGTGTAGATAATGTCTCCTGTCTCTGTCAAAAGTCAACTGATGTTTATGTTATGTGTCCCATATTTACATTATTAATTTCCTCTGTCTATACTGATGATTATAATTACAAAAAACTAATTGGAAGGTGTGGTAAAACATGTTGCAGAGTAAATTAAAATGATTTAGTTCTCATCCAAATGTATATCATCTCATCATTTTTCGTTATTTTTATGTTGTTGGTAAAGATTTGGAAAGGGAAGACAGAAAAGATACACCTCTGAGAGCAAAAGGAAACACTTGAGAATTATGCACAATTGGCATCCAAAAATTTTACCAGTGATTTGAGTTAGATGCGGGGTGAAATCTAGCTGAGATGCCTATTGAATTTTAATGATATCATTTGGTTCTCAACTTATGCCTCAGGCAGTCAAGTTTAGAAAAAAATGTAAACTGTCCTAGGAACCTAAGAAGATGGCAGATCTTGATTACCCCGTCTCCTTGAGTCTGTGGCGTTGGCTGTGTTACTGCAAGTGGCATCACTCTTTCTTATCTCATGGCCAGTAGATTTCTTGCGATCTCATGACAATATGCTTAAAAGCAATTTACTGCTTTTATTTTCTTACTTCAGCAAAGCGTCACCACCAATTTGGATACCTAAAAATGCACAAATTTATTTAAGTCCAAGTCTGTAGATAGTTAATTATAATATTACCCCATTGTAGAACCAAATTCATACTTTTACATACTTTCCAGAAAAGTGAGAACAGGCATTGTAAAATTAAAATAAAATATTAAAGAAACTTGAGAGGAAATTTAGGGTACTTATATAAAAATCTACTGGTCCCTCCTTGCTGATTCCATTGAGGTGCCATTCTTAGAGATTTTTTCTAATATAAATATTAGTTGTATAAGAATATCAGTGCAGTTTATTTCAACTCCTATATTTTGTCATAACCAACACAAGTATCTCTTTTTTTTGGGTCATACCCGGCAAATGCTCAGGGGTTACTCCTATCTCTGCACTCAGGACTTACTTCTGGCAGTGCTCTGGAGGCCATATGGGATGCCAGGGATGGAACCCAGATCGGCCCCATGCAAGACAAACGCCCTACCCACTGTACTATCTCTCCAGTCCCTCTTGTCTTGATTATTATGCTTTTTCTGATATTAGTGTAAAGCAGAAATTCACAAGTTGGTAAATTCTCACCTCCTTAAGGAGAACAGACTGACTTAGAGGGACCCTAGTTGTCTCAGGTTCAATTAGAGGATAAAAAATCTTTGATTTCTCAAAGATGGTAGTTTTTCCAGAGTGTCATTTTATAATATCCTTTTTTTTCTGAAAAATATGAATTTACCAATTAAGTTTATAGACATCTTTCTAAAATTTCAATGAAGTTAATCCCAACAAAATGGACACTCTATAAGTTATTCTTTCCCTCATACATAATGCTGCAATAAAATATACATGTCATTGGTTGATATATGCTATATTCAAAAATAAAAATGTCACAAGTTTCTTTCAGGATAAGTAATAACAGAATAGAAGATCCTGGTTTCTGAGTATTTAACAGGTAGATTGAGCATAGAAGGAGAAGAATGCTATTTTTATGAAGTGCTAAAGATATTTCTTCATTGATGGAGAGAATTGGAGAAAAAAATACTTGTTCTGAAAGGTAAATTACAAAATAGTGTCTACCCTGCCCCCTGCCCCCAAGTGTCTTCTCTTTGAAAAATAAACTACTTAAGAAATTGAAACATGTTTCGGGGTTGACTTGTAGGTCACTTGAGGGAGAAAAGTGTTCCTCTTGAGTAGTGACTGTCTATGGAAGTTTTTAACAACAGAGGTGGTATATGGTCAATTAATATAAAACAAAGACTAACTGATTCTTAGACTCAAGGCTCAGGGTTTTATTTCTATATTTTCATGACCTATTTCTCATGGGGGATAAAGTATTTTTTGCTGTGCTACTGAAGATATTTGGTCTACATTTGGGGTAGGTTAGGAAATTTCAGCTTTAAAACATGAGTGAGAGGTGATCCCCAAAATATGAGTCAAATATAAACTCTGTTCCAAATTAATTATGATTTGGGGATGAAAATGACAAACATAATAAGAAATTAGATAAAGAACTGTTACCATATGTGTTTGCTATATTCATTGAGAGAATTTTTTCATGTGTTTCTCATAGAAAAGAAGTGTAATGGAATAGATGAAATCATGAGAAGTGATAAATATAGATAATAAGAAGGTTAGAGGTTTGTGAGACATATTAATCATGGGTTGAATAAATGGAGCAAATGTACTTTGAATATAGATGAAAAAGATGGAACAAAAATGTCTTTAAATAGAAAAGAAGAGAAACATCAAATGAATCTTAAACACAGGGAACATAGCAAGACAGCTCCAGATTGACAACTCTGTCAAGCCTAAATAAAAACCCACTGATATAGATTTCCCAATTTAGAAAATAAAATATAGGCCACACAATTAGATCAGGAATCAAATAAACAGCACACATTCTTTTTTATTTTAAATATAATAATACAAAATTTGGACCTACCTTTCAAAATATTCTATTCTAATTTAGTACTTTTATTGGTTTACCCTAGTGGTACTCTATTCTGAGACCTGGTAGGGTCTCATTACTATTCTAACCATTTACCACCACCATCACTACCCTTACCAATTTGATTAGCATTCTGATAATTAAATAAAACCTGGAGCTACTAGAGCACATTAGTCAGTGAGTTTGAGCTGCTGTGATATTGTTGCTTTTGTACCTGACAGTAGAGAAATAGGGACATTGTCTCTAGGTCCCTAAATCTGTGAAATTCTTATATTAAACATCAGCTCTCATTCTTGATACAACACTATCAGGTGAAAGGCTGAGGATGAGATTATTGATCCATTTAGGCTGCCATGATAAAATAACACCAACTAGCAGTTTGAAACGAGCCACCCCAGCAGAGCCTCACAAGCCAGACAATCCCGCCCCCACTCCAGGAGGGCCGCCATTTTCCACATCCGGACCTCCCTCTCATCAGAGCTCCATCCAGCAGGCGAGCATATCACAGCCCGATCATCAACACCCACACTGCAGCATTTTTGTTTTCAGTCCAGCCCAGGTATGCTGACCCAGAGACTCACAGACATGGGGCAGAGCTGCTACCAGCTCTCCCTGTGCCCAGCCATTCATGAGGCACCCAGAAGGGATGGAGGGTTCTAGCCTTGACCCGCCACCCCAGCAGAGCCTCACTACAAGCCAGAACCCTCCCCACTCCATGGGGGTCGCCATTTTCCACATCAGGACCTCCCTCTCATCAGAGCTCCATTCAGCAGACAAGCCTATCACAGCCTGGTTTCACGCGGCCGTTCATCAATAAATGTGGTATTTAAAGGTGACTACAAGAGTATGCCACCCGCATGGCAAGCCTGGCAAACTGCCCGTGCCATATTTGATATGCCAAATACCAGTAACAATTATGTTAGGTCATTGACCTAATATAATGGTTTGAGGCTCTTTATGTTCCTGGAACAAGCAGATGCCCTTGGGCTCTACTAGCATGAGACAGGACATAAGGAGATGTTACTGGAGCCCACTCGAGCAAAATTGATGATGAACTGGAAGATAGTGATAGTGATAGTGAATTCCAGAGATATGAAAATCCAATATAAAAGTGCTGGCCAAAGAAATACACCCAAGACTGATAGCTGGTAGGAGGTTCCATATACTTTGAAAGCATGGTTGTATGGAACTATAATAATTTGATTATCATGGCCTGGGTTTCCAAGTACTGCTGAGGGGTGTCAGGAGCCACTACCAGCAATACGTAGCAAACTGGGCCAGGATGTTCAATGCTAGAGTCTGTAAATATGGCGCCTCCTGGACCCAGTGGTGCTGAAGTTTCCAGGTACACTCAGAATTGATTAGTGATCTCAGAGTATCAGGAATTAAATTTAGGTCTTTGAACATTCAAGACATATGACTATGTGCTATTTTTTTTCTTTTTCTGTATTTTCTGTTTGGGTCACACCCAACGATGTTCGGGGTTACTTCTGGCTCTACACTCAGGAATTACCCCTGGTGGCGCTGGGGACTGAATGGGATGGCAAGGATCAAACCTTGGTCTACCATGAGCAAGGCAAATGCCCTACCCACTGTACTATCACAGCAGCCTCTGCATTATTTTCAGGCCCAATAACATGAATTGAGAAGACAAGTCATCTATAAATTAACTAGCAGTAAATGAATTTTTTTCACTACATCAAAATGATATAATTGAACAAATTTCTGCTATAAAGAATTTTCTTTACTGGTTAAGGTAACTCTAGATCCAAGTAATTTATATTGTCCTTTAAAGGCAAGGCTGAGCAATATTTAAATGTTTAATTGTTTATCTGATCCCCTTTTTCTGATGTGGTATATTTGTTTTCAGTAATACTTTTTTTTATTTAAAAAGTTGTTGTTTTTGGGCCACACTAGATAATGCTCAAGGATTACTCTGAATTTTTCACTCAGTAATTGCTTGTAATGTGCTCAGAGAACCATATGGGATGCCAGGGATTGAATTCACATTTGCCACATGCAAGGCAAATAACCTATGCACTGGACTATTGCTCCAGCCCCATGGAACAACTTTTTTAAAAAAATTCTTTTTCAGTCATTTTCAAATGTATAGTATTTGTGATTTAAGTTGAATGTCTCTCTCAATAATATAACATGTCTTGAATTTTATTTGAGTTTATGCTATTGACTATGAGAGTTTTCCAAGATATATGGCCACTTGGAGTCTTCCAATTTATCTACACTAGGACTTGAATATCAATTCTCAGAATGGTGGCATTTGCCAATAGTTGGCCCATTGTCCTAGAGTGATCCAATTTGTTTATTTAGAAAACAGTATGACTAATCAACAGAAAAATCTGATGAGAACCATCAGTTGACAAGTTAATATGGAAGATAACTTGCAGCCTTGCGGAACTGATCTTTGGCACAAGAACTGAACTGTTGTGGATTAAATTCAGAGCTCAACTGCAGAGGAAATGGCATTCATAAATTACATTAGGTTTAATTATTATTGGCTCTGGAAGAAAAAGTTACAGACACTAGAGTAAAAAGTCTCTCCTAACAGTTATAATTAAAACTCAGCAGAGTTAAGTTCATCATACCCACCATCTTGTCATAGCAAAACAGGGACAATATTACAATCCTGACAGCCAAATTAATATTTCAGCTCAACAGATATTTCTAGTGATACAGAGACATACTCTACAAAAATTTTTATTAAAGTAAAATGAGCCAGAGTTGCAAAATGAGCCAGAGTTCCACTTCAGATTAAAAAGTGTTTTTTCCTTAAAAAAAAGTAGGAAGAAGCTGCCTATATGAAAGCACCTTTAGTTCATAAAGAATTTGATATTCTGGTTTTATTTCTTTTTTTTTTAGTACAACATCTTTATTTTTACCTTTTCTAAATTAAACATTTTATTAGACCACTGTGAGATATACAATTACAACGTTGTTCATGTTTGGAGGTTTCAGTCACATAGTGTTCCAGCACCGCCCTCCACCAGTGCCCATTTCCCACCACCAAAGTCCCCAATTCCCTGTCCCCTCACATAGCCTGCCTAAATGGCAGGTTCTTTATCTCTTTTCTTTCTCCCTCTCTCTCCCTTTCTTCTCCTACACATTGTGGGTCACACTACATACACTTGGAAACCATCATGTGCATTTTTTTTGCCTGTATTTAATGCTCAGTTCTATGTTGTTATCAGCCCTTTAGACATTTATTCACACATGTTCCCTTCTCTGTCTTACCTAACCTCTGACTCCCTCACGTTTGTGTAATTTTCTCTTTTGGTAAGACCACGTGATATATTTATGTCATACAAATAAATGCAGTCATTCTATGTCTCTCTCTTTTCCTTCTGACTAATTTCACTCAACATGATCCTTTCCATGTCCATCCATTTATAGGCAAATTTCATAACTTCATTTTTCCTAACAGCTGCATAGTATTCCATTGTGTAGATGTACCACAGTTTTTTTTATCCAGTCATCAGTTCTCAGGCATACTGGTTGTTTCCAGGTTCTGGCTATTGTGAATAGTGCTGCTATGAAAATAAAAGTGCGGATTGTGTTTCCACTGTGTGTTTTTGGCTTCCCAGAGTATATTCCCAGGATGGTATGGCTGGGTCAAAAGGGAGCTCAATTTCTAGTCTTTGGAGGAATGTCCATATTGTTTTCCAGAAAGGTTGTACAAGTAGACATTACCACCACCAATGTATGTGAGTCCCCTTTTCCCCACATCCACGCCAGCACGTGTTGCTTTTACCCTTTTGAATATGGGCCAGTCTCTGTGGTGTGAGGTGATATCTCATTGTTGTTTTGATTTGCATCTCTCTGATGATTAGTGATGATGAGCATTTTTTCATATGCCTTTTGGCCATTCAAATTTCTTCCTTGTCAAAGTTTCTGTTCATCTCTTCTCCCCATTTTTTTATGGGGTTGGCTGTTTTCTTCTTATATAGCTGTACCAGTGCCTGATATATCCTGGATATTAACCCCTTATCAGATGGGTATTGGGTGAATATTCTTTCCCATTCTATGGACTGCCTTTGTATCTTAGTCACTGTTTCTTTTGAGGTGCATAAGAAGCTCTTTAGTTTCATGTAGTCCCATATGTTTATTTTTTTCTTCTAGTTGCTTTGCTAATGGTGTTTCACCTTTGAAGATGTCTTTAGCTTCGATGTCGTGGAGGGCTTTTCCTATATTTTCCTCAATGTATTTTATGGATTCAGGTGTGATATTGAGGTTTTTAATCCATTTTGATCTGATTTTTTGTGAAAGGTTTTAGACACAGGTCCAAATGCATTTTTTACATGTAGCTGTCCAGTTTTCCCAGCACCACTTGTTAAAGAGGCTTTCCTTACTCCAGTTTGGACTCTGCATCTTTATCAAAGATTAACTGATCATGTCTTTGAGGGTGGGTGTTCGGATACTCAACTCTATTCCATTGGTCCACAGGTCTGTTTCTATTCCAGTACCCACGCTGTTTTTATTACTGATGCTTTGTAGTACAGTGTGATGTTGGGAAAGGTGATGCCTCCAATCTTCTTTTTCCTGAGGATTGCTTTAGCTATCCGTGGGGGGTTTTGAGTTTGCCTTCTGCTCGGCAAGCCTGGCAAGCTTCTCGTGTTGTATTTGATATGCCAAATTCCAGCAATACTATATTAGGTCATTCCCATGACCTAATATAATGGTCTGAGGCTCTTTATGTTCCTGTAGCAAGCCGATGCCCCTGGCTCTACTGGCATGAGACAGGACATATGGAGATATTACTGGTGCCCACTCTAGCAAATAGATGATCATCGGGAAGATCGTGATCGTGATCGTGATCCGTGGGGGTTTATTGTTCCATATGAATTTCAGGAGTGTTTGGTCAATTTCTTTAAATAATGCCATGGGTATCCTTATAGGAACCACATTGAATCTGTACAAAGCTCTAGGCAGTATTACCATCTTGACAATGTTAACTCTCCCCATTCATGAGCAGGGAATGTGATTACATTTCCTCGTGTCCTCTTTATTTCTTGAAGCAGTGTCTTGTAGTTCTCTTTGTCTACGTCCTTTACACACTTGGTTAAGCTGATTCCTAGGTATTTGATTTTCTGTGGTACAATTGTGAATAGAATTGATTTCTTAATATCCCTTTCTTCTCTTTTGTTGTTTGTGTATAGGAATGCCATCAACTTTTGGGTATTAATTTTGTACCCTGCTACTCTACTATACATATCTATTGTTTCTAAGAGTTTTTGGGTCAAGAGTTTAGGGTTATCTAAGCATAATTTCATGTCATTTGCAAATAATGATAGCTTGATTTCTTCCTTGCTTATCTGGATGCCCTTAATGTCCTTTTCTTCTCTGATTGCTATGGCGAGTACTTCCAGTACTATATTGAATAAAAGAGGTGAGAGTGGGCAACCTTGTCGTGTTCCTGATCTTAAGGGGAATGCTTTCAAATTTTCCCCCATTGAGAATGATACTCGCTGTGGGCTTTTGGTAGATGGCTTTGACTATCTTGAGGAAGCTTCCTTCAATTCCCATTTTCTGGAGGGTTTTAATCATGAATGGGTGCTGGATCTTGTCAAATGCTTTTTTCTGCATCTGTTGATAGGATCATATGGTTTTTATTTTTCTCTTATTGATATGCTGTATTATGTTGATTGAATTTCGAATGTTGAACCATACTTGCATTCCCGGAATGAATCCTACTTGGTCATGATGTGTGATCTTTTTCATGAGTCTTTGGATTCTGTTTGCTAGTATTTTGTTAAAGATCTTAGCATCTGTGTTCATCAAGGAGATTGGTCTGCAATTTTCCTTCTTTGTGTTGTCTCTCCCTGTTTTGGGTATCAGGGTGATATGTGCCTCATATAAGCTGTTTGGGAGTGTTTCTGTTTCTTCTATTTCCTGGAAGAGCTTGAACAGGACAGACTGTAGGTCCTCCTTAAATGTTTGGTAGAATTCGCTAGTGAACCCATCTTGACCTGGGCTTTTGTGTTTGGGCAGACTTTTAATTACTGTTTCAATTTCCTTGATGTCGATAGGCTTATTCAGGTATTGGAGGTCTTCTTGTTTCAATTGTGGGAGGTTATAGGACTTTGGAATTTATCCATTTCTTCTAGGTTCTCATGTTTCGGGGCATACAGGTTCTCAAAGTAATCTTTGATGATCTTTTTGGATTTCTGTCTTTTCTGTTGTGATGTCACCATTTTCATTTCTGATTCTGTTTATTTGGGTTCTCTCTTTTTGTGTCCTTACAAGTCTTGCCAGTGGCTTGTCGATCTTGTTTAATTTTTCAAGAACCAGCTCTTGGTTTCATTAATCTTTCGGATTGTTTTTTTTGGTTTACAGCTCGTTGTCTTCCTTCCTAAGTGTTATTATTTCCTTCCTTCTGCCTGGGTTTGGCTTCTTTTGTTTGTCTTTTTCTAATATTTTCAGCTGTGAGGTCAGGTTATTTATGTGGGCCCTTTCCTCTTTCCATATGAATGCTTGCAGAGCTATGAACTTTCCTCTTAACACAGCTTTTGCTGTGTCCCACAAGTTCTGATAGTTGGTATCTTCATTGTCATTTGTTTCTAGGAACCATTGGATTTCCTGTTTGATTTCTTCTATGATCCATTTGTTGTACAGCAGTGAGCCGTTCAGTTTCCAGGTATTTGGTTTGACTCCCTGATTCTGTGTATGGTTAACTACTATTTTCAGTGCATCATGATCTGAAAAGATAGTTGACACAATTTCTACCTTCTTTATTTTGTTGGGGTATGCTTCATGGCTCAGTATATGGTCTATCTTGGAGAATGTTCCATGTGCACTGGAAAAAAATGTGTATTCAGCTTTTTTGGGATGAAAAGCCCTGTATATATCAACCAGCTCTCTTTTTTCCATTTCCTCCTTTAGGTCTAGTGTTTCCCTGGTGAGTTTCAGTCTCATTGATCTATCCATAGATGATAAGGCAGTGTTGAAGTCTCCAACTATTATTGTACTACTGTTAATGTCTTCTTTGAGGTCTATTAATAGTCGTTTAAGTATTTTGCTGGCCCCTCGTTTGGCGCATATATGTTTAGTAGTGTGATTTCTTCCTGGTATACATACCCCTTAATTATTAAGAAATGGCCTTCATTGTCCCTTTTAACCTTTTCATCCTGAAGTCTACATTTTCAGATACGAGTAGGGCCACACACGCCTTTTTTGGAGGAGTTGTTTGCGTGGAGAATGGTTTTCCAGCCTTTGACTTTGAGTCTGTGTTTGCTCTGATTATTCAGATGTGTTTCTTGTAGGCAGCAGAACGTTGGATTCAGTTTTTTTAATCCATTTTGCCACCCTATGTCTCTTAATTGGTGAATTTAGACCGTTGACATTGAGCGATATTATTGTCATTGGATTTTGTGCCATCTTTCTGTTTAAATTTGTTGTGGTTTTGGGTTGTATTATTTTACAATAGACCTTTCAATCCTTCTTTTAAAGTTGGTTTTGAATCTTGAATTTCCTGAGTTGTTGTTTATCCATGAAGTTGTGTATCTTTCCTTCACATTGAAATAAGTATAGCTGAATAAAGAATTCTTGGTGAAGACTGCAGTTCATTGAGTCTTTTCACAATATCCCACCATTGTTTTCGGGCTTGGAGTGTTTCATCTGAGAAGTCTGCTGTAAATCTCAGGGATGCTCCTTTGTATGTGATTTCCTTCTTTGATCTTGCTGCTTTCAGTATTCTATCTCTGTCTATCATTTTTGTCATTTTAATAAGGATGTGTCTTGGAGTATTCTTATTGGGGTTTCTTTTTAGCTGGTATCCTCTGGGCCTCCTGTATCTGGGAGCAAGCTTTCTTCAGTTCAGGGAACTTCTCAGCGATGATGGCTTTGACAGTTTCTTCTTCATCAGGGTTTTCTTCTTGCCCTTCTGGGACCCCAATGATGTGTATGTTGTTCCTTTTGGCTTCATCCTGATTTTCTCTGGTAGTCTTCATTGATTGTGAGTCTTTTTCTCCATCTTCTGGTGTTGTCTACAGAATCTCTGAACCTCATCTTCGAGATCACTAATCTTTCTTCAGTAGCTGTTACTCTGCTTTGGAGGCCTTCCCCTGTGTTTTACAGTTCACTTACCTCATTTTTAATATCTGTCATTTCTGCTTGTACTTTGGTCTGAAATTTACTCAATTCTGCTCTCATGTCCTCTTGTATTTTATTGACTTTGTTTTCCATTGTTTCTTTGAATTCCTTGTGAATCATCTAACAGTTCCTTCCGAAATTCCTTTTCAGAGAGGTTATATAGCTCATTGTTATTGCTTGACTCATCTGTATTAGTGACTTTAATCATAGAGCTTGGAAGGAATTCTGCGTTGCTTTACCATAATGACTATCGTAGGTTGAAAATGTGTGTTATGGGTGACTAGTCAATAGAGTTAGTTGCTTTGCAGTTAGGGATGTATAGCATAATGTAGGGGCAAATGCTCAGTGGTATCTCAGATAGATATTACTTTTGAATTTTGGGGTGTGGTGGGTGGTTCCGGAGTCAGGGGTTGGGGTGGAGGTAGTCCAGTGGAAGATCTGAAAAAGCTGGGTGTGGCTTGGTCCCCTTTTCAAAGTTCCAGCCCTTTATGCTGGAAAGGGGTGCCTCGGTGGCTGCCCGCCGCGGGAACGTATGTGGTGGGGAGAGCGGGGAGCTGCTGGGTGTCAGGGCAGATGGCCTCAGGAGGACGGTCCTAGGAGGCTGGGTGTGGCTTGGTCCCCTTCTCAAAGTTCCAGCCCTTTATTCTGGAAAGGGGTGCCTCGGGGCTGCCTGCTGTGGGAACTCACCTGGTGGGGAGAGTGGGGTGCTGCTGGGCGTTAGGGCCAATGGACTGGTTTTATTTCTAGGATTATTTATTCTACAGAATTCGTCATTGAATTCCAATGATGTTCCTGGCACCATTCTCGATGTTGGGGAGATGTGTTAGAAAATCTGTGTGGGAAAACAAGCGTATTTATGGCCCTTTCGTCTATAGAGACAAAATGTTTGAGTGAACTTTTACTATGCTTTCAGCATCTTAGGAATAGTTAGTAAGTCATAATAAATTATATGTAAATGATTATTGCAATATACAGCACATTGCTCTGGGAAATCAAAAGATAAACAATTACCAAAAAGAGCTATGAAGAATCAATTGTGTTGAAAAGGTTCATTACAGTTGCAGAAATATCTATATTATCTCCATTAATTTATCTATATTCTAATTTTATTATTCTCCAAGAGGAGAATAATAGTATTATTATTCTCCAAGAGGAGAATAATAGTATTATTATTCTCCAAGGGGGAAACATAGTACAATTCAAAAGCATCTATAATTTTTTTTTCCTTTTTGGGTCACACCTGGCAATGCTGAGGGGTTACTCCTGGCTCTGTACTCAGAAATTACTCCTGGCAGTGCTCAGGGGACCATATGGGACGCTGGGGATTGAACCTCGGTTGGCTGCATGTAAGGCCAATGCCCTACCTGCTGAATTATCGCTCCGGCCCCAGCATCTATAAATTTATGAATTTATTTTATCTGTAGAAATTTATGTAAACATTTATGATGTGGTCCACAAAAAACAACTTATAGATGTTGCTTAGGACAATGGTCATATCAAAAAGATTATGGTAACTGACATCACCTTAAATATATTACTTTTTGAAATTATAAATCTCATTTCAACTATATTCAAAATAGAAAAATATTTAGTATTACTATCAATTCCATATATAAAAATAAATGTATGGGGCGAGCGATGCCGCGGGTAGGGCATTTGCCTTGCACGCGGCCTGGCCGGCGGTCAATCCCTGGCATCCCATAGGCCCCGGGCACCGCCAGGAGTACCTGAGTGCAGAGCCAGATTAACCCCTGAGCATTGCCGGGTGTGACCCAAAAAACTAAATAAATAAATAAATAAATAAATAAATAAATAAAATTAAAAAAAAATGGAATGTATGCATGTAACTTAACATTGCCTATATAACACAGCTAGTATCTAAATGATTAGGCTCAACTCATGTTAAACAAAACCTAATCTCATTAATATGCATGCTTAGTACATCTCCGATATCATATTCTTAATTTAAGATTCATAAAATTTGTTTATTATAAATGAAGATGATCTGTTTTGATATTTTAGTATATGTTCTTACTAAAATACAGCTATTCTGTTTTAATAAGAATTCAACGAAACCTAATTTTAAACATTAAAGCTAAACATTGTATTGACAGTTTTGTTGAATTCTACAATATTCACTCTGAAAAATTAACTTTAGATATGAATATAATAATTATAATTGTGAAGACATTTATTGCACGTAATATTGTCTTTATGTGTGAGATGGATTTAAAAAAACCTAAAATATAGATATATCTATCTTGGAATAACTTAGAAATTACTGAACTCAACCAACTAGAGACCTTCCAGCTGTTTTCATATATAAACTAATCTAACTTTCATTTCTTTCCCACTGACTTTCTTCTCTGAGGTGAGTTTTTTTCATGATATTATATTGTTTTTTTTCCTCCTGAGGCACCAACCTTAATATATTTTTATACTCCATGAACATGTATTTTGAGTGATATTTTTGGCACTGACTTTCATTTCATTAATTTAATAAATTTAAAGACTATTACAATATAAAATACACTAAATGATTTAATCTATGATTTCTATAAATAATTTATTTGTTCTTTTACTCTTAGGTATAATACATATGTTTATAAGACCATTTGCATAACAAAATCATTGCTCTGAAAAATTAGTGTGGCAAAACAATTGAAATATTATGATAATCCAAAGGAACTATATATAGAAATTATTTAAATACAAATAAGAAATAAAGTAGTTTAGAACTGCAATATAGTAGAATTCAAGAAATTCATATGTAAAAGAAAGTTTTGCATTAGATATAACACACTTATAGAAAATATTGTATGTTTTTAGAAAAAATGACTGATTATATTTAAATATTGACCTGAGTTTAGACATTGGAATCATTGCAGCACTGATATAAGATGGATGATAGAGTTCATTTTGTTCTGAAATTCAAATGAAGACATAAACATGTTAGCTAAAAGTTCTAAGTTTTCCGATTTACCTAAAGGGAAAAAAAACAGAATATCAAAGTGAGAACACCAGCAGCTAAATGTTCAGTCAAATGTACCTTTCGGTAATTTTGAGCAGAAACAAGAATAGAAAAATGAATATGGAGAGATGAATGAAAGAATGGGATTTGAATGTGCGTATGTGTGTGTGGGTGTGAATGTTTGTGTGTGTGTGTGTGTGTGTGTGTGTGTGTCTGTCTGTCTGTCTGTCTGACTGTCTGAATCTCTGTCTCCATGTCTGTCTGTGTCTGTATGCATAAGGAAATGTTCTGGTTATCTGGGAGATATTTATCTGGGAAAACATACATAAGAAGAAAATAAGACTGAATGACATGAGAAAATTTGTTCCAGTCTTTTAGGCTCCCTTATGTTATTTTTTTCTGGACATTTGCCCTATTAAAGCACAGTTTTTTTTATCAGCAAATTTTTTGCTTTCTTTTTACAGTAAGCAAATTTTTCTTACTGTTGGGGCTGGAGCGATAGCCCAGCGGGTAGGGCGTTTGCCTTGCACGCGGCTGGCCAATGCCGGACTGGGTTCGATCCCGGCATCCCATATGGTCCCCTGAGCAACGCCAGGAGTAATTCCTGAGTGCAGAGCCAGGAGTAACCCCTGAACATCGCCGGGTGTGACCCAAAAAGCAAAAATAAATAAATAAATAAATAAAATTTCTTACTTTTAAAAAAATAGCAACCCATGTTTTCACTGTATCACTGTATCATTGTCTTCCCGTTCATCATCGATTTTGCTCAAGCAGGCACCAGTAACATCTCCATATGACCTGTCTCATGCAAGTAGAGCCCAAGGGCACCTGCTTGCTCCAGGAACATGAAGAGACTCAAACCATTCCATCAGGTCATGGGAATGGGGTATATATTGTTACTGGTATTTGGCATATCAAATACGACACGGGTAGCTTGCCAGGCTCTGCCGTGTGGGTAGCATACTTTTGTAGTCATCTCAAAACCCAGCATTTATTGATGAACCATGCAGCCGCTTGCTGCCATGCGAGCCGGCTATGATAGGCTGGTCTGTTGGGTGGAGTTCTGATGAGGGGGAAGTCCGGATGTGGAAAATGGAAGCCCTTATGGAGTGGGGAGGTCGTCTGGCTTGTTGTGAGGCTCTGCTGGGGTGGTAGACCAGGGCTAGAACCTGCCATCCATCCCAGGCGCCTCATGAGTGGTGGGCACAGGGAGAGCCAGTAGCATCTCTGCTCCATGTCTGTGAGTCTCTGGATCAGCATACCTGGGCCGGATTAAAAAAGACTGCTGCACGGTGGATCTTGATGAGCAGGGCTGTGATAGGCTGGTCTGCTGGGTGGAGTTCTGAGGAGGGTGAGTTTGGATGTGGAAAATGGAGGCCCTCATGGAATGGGGGTGGTCTGGCTTGTTGTGAGGCTCTGGGCCAGATTAAACCCATGTTTTTCAGTATCTAAATATTATGGTCATGATTGTTTCAGATAATGTATACATAAAAGCAATGATTAATCAAAACTTATCTCAAAGTGACTTTTATAATTATTCCAATGTAGCAACATACGAATTTTAATTTAATTTGGGACCTGAAGAAAATTTCTGTATTGAACTCTCCTTGTTCACTGATTGAAGCATTGATACCTCCAGCTCCACGAAGGTTAACCCAGCAGGATCCATTGACAGACAGTTGCAGTTCTCAGAATGTTTCAACGACATCTGTAAGTAAACAAAAAGTACATGCAGGTACTGATCTCTGCATTGTTTGCAAAAACAATAAGAACCATTTTGTATCTGAATGAAAATTTCAAAGAATATGAACAGGGCATCTCCTGACCTCTTAACATGAATGTTTTTTCAGATTGAATTTTTAGCTTAAATGAACAAAATGCATAAAATCATTTTAGTATTTTTTCTAAAGCAGGACAAAATTTATACACTTTCTCACATCTGCTTAAAATCTCCAAATGCGTGAAACAAAAAATTACAGTTTTACAAAAATGAATGTGAAGTATAAAAAATAGTGTAAAAGGAGTGTGAAATTTTTATGACAATCATTGTATATTTTCAAGTATTTATTGTGTGCATGCATTTATTATTCAATGAATAACTGAATGTTGGATGACAGGCTTAGCTAGTTTTAGAGCTTTGCTGTTTTATCCACTCACAGCTTAATCTACTTACATGTTCTTAAGTAAGGTTCATTCTGATGAGATCTGCCTTCTATGTAAACACTGATGGAGGGTGTGGCAGTTACAGAAATCACCTTGACTCTGAATAACTTCTGACCTATTATACATCTCTAAGACTTCTATGTTATCTAGATTGGACACAGTTCCTCTTTATACCCACTGCACCCAGCATGGGAAAGTTAGAATTTACCAGGAGACTACCACCCTGGCTACACTGAGAATAATGTTTAAGATTATATGAAGAATCATACTAGTTTGCCCTCATGCAGGCGAGTGTGACCCTTTCAGTATACAAAGATCAAGATACTCAGAATTACCCCCTGTACAGATAATAAATAAGAAGGACCTTGTGGGTACCGTGTAAATTACATGAAGTCCATGAAATTAAGATGCATTACTTTATACCAGCCCCCTCTCTCTCCAGTGTTTTACATAAGAGATAATCTCAGAGGAAGGGATTAATCCTTGGCATACTCCTTTGTTTATACCTGTAATAGGGTGTAGCACCACCCTTCTACACTCTGTTTAGGGTTCTTTGTTGACAAGACACTCCCTGTCAACAGATAGGATTACTTTGGTAATATAAGGGGGCTGATTTGAGGCCCTCACCCCTTTTTCCTGCTTCTTCTTTTGGGTAGGACTCCTCTCGGGTGAGATCCCTCTTTTTGGTGGGAGACTTGAGCTCTCTTGTATGGTCTAAGTTCTGACCAGAGCTAGAGTTCTTTCATTATATTGGATTGTGGTGGGAGAGCTTTTATACTATTAAAAGCATTTTTGGAACTGCACCAGACTTGTGAGATTTCATCCATTCCCCAAAAGCCTTGGAGGTAGAAGAGAACGTCTGTCCTGATATTGTTGGGGACCCCGTGGCCCCCTGACAACTGAACACACAAATAAATTTTAGCTGTCTACTTTATTGACACTTTCTTTTCTATTTTGAGATAAAACTTCTTCTGTTCAATTTTCCTTCTTTTATTTTCAAAAAGTATTAATTTTCAGAGCTGGAGAGAGAATACAGTGAGTAGGATGCTTGCCTTGCACTCAGTCAACCAGAATTTGTTCCCTGGCATTCCATATATTCCATTACCCTGTCAGACTAATGTCAAAGTAACTTCTCAATCCCCATCTTGGTTTTATTATTTCCCAGGTAGATAATTTCCCTATCTACATGTTGCTCCACTGTTATGACAGAAAACAGTCATACTCCTATTGCATTATTATTAAATTGTCAGAGATAGTACTGGCTAAGCTCTAAGTAATATGGCAAACACCATGCAATAATAATGTCTTCAAAATGGCTTAGAATTTGCAAGTACCCTCAATCATTTATTTCATTCTCTCTGTTTCTTTTTCTTTTTTACCTTTTTGGGTCACACCCGGCGATGGTCAGGGGTTAGTCTTGGCTCTTCACTCAGGAATTACTCCTGGAAGTGCTTGGGAGACCATATGGGATACTGGGGATCGAACCCAGGTCGGCTGCATGCAAGGCAAATGCTCTACCCACTGTACTATCTCTCTGGCCCCCTCTGTTTCATTTTGCTAAATGAGAAACTAATATCTTCTTAATCTGCTTAAAGCAATGTAACCGTAGAAGACAAGAGTCTGCAATGTAGTTCTACATTCAAGTTTTAATTGTAGATCTCCATCCAAGTCTCACCCTGCTTCCTTTATCAGATCTTAGTTATATAATTATAATGTTGCATTCCACAGTAGAGCATTGACAAGAACCCAGACTGAGAGATCCATGCTGACTCCACAGTTGCATTCCACAGTAGAGCATTCCACAATTTCATTCCACAACAGAGAATTGACAAGAACCCAAAGAGAGAGAGATAAGAAAAAATTACTTCTCATTACAAATAGCAAGCTAAACTTCAATTTTGGTTTAGCTGGAAAAATTACACATAGTGACTCCCTGATAAGGTTTTCTCCGTAGTCATAGTAATGTGGTTAAGTGTCTGGTCCCCCAATTAGACCATAAGTGATTACTACTGTATAAAGACCCAGGAGAATGACCTGAGTCCCATAGGGTGTGCCCCCAAAGCAGAGCAAAACAGAGCATAAAACAGAAGATTGTATCTCTTTCCTTTTAATAAAATTAAAATGGTGTTATTTTAACAGTCTTGGATGTGTGAGTGCATGTGTGTGCACGCATGTGTGCATGAATGTTATAATTATAACAGCCTTTATAATCCAATAACTTTAGAATGCATTCAATGAGGGCAGCAGAGCAATAGTACAGCAGGTAGGGTGCTGGCCTTGCATGAGGCAGACCCAAATTCAATCTCTGGAATCTCATATGGTCTCTCCCTCCCTCCCTCCCTCTCTTCTTTATTTTTTAATTTTCTGGAGATAACCAGCGGGCCTCAGGGCTTACTCTTTGATCTATGTTCAAAAATAAGTCCTAGAGGGATTTGGTAAACCTCATGTGGTGTGAGGTCCAGATTGAAAATGACATTAGACTGTAATGTCTCCGGAACTCATCCTTTTTCTCATTCTTATACCTTTTAATGTTTACTTCCTAAGTCAAATTACCATATAAACCATATAGAAGGATGAAGGAAATGAGTGTTGTTACATATACTCATATTAAAAATATGTGTGATTTTAGATTTGTCATGATAATTTGTAAAATAATATGTAAAATATATTTACATATGCAAAATTGTATTTGTATTGGACAAACTTGCTAAAATTTTCCCTTTTCTAAATGTTGGTCAGAAGCTAATGAAATAAAAAGAATTTAAAATCAGGAAATGAATAAACTCTGAGTTCTAAACTCTGTGTGTTTCTTGCTCAACTTCACAAATACAGAACTGTGAAGGTGTAAACAATCCCTGGTTCATCTGAAAGCTCAGCAACCTGGTTTGAGACAAAGAGTCTGTAGGTGAGAAAATTCCAAACCCAACTCCTTTATATACTACCTAAAGTAAACAAGTCACTTTCATTGTATTAACAAGGACCAAATGCAAAGAAAGTGTAATAGACATGAGAATCTAGATATATTTCTATTATTCTGTCTTATCATTCCATTAAATTCATTCTCATTATAAAATTTTTGAACTGTATTTTGGGCGCACACCTAGCAGCTTGCAGGGGTTGCTACTGCCTCCGTCCTCAGTAATCACTCCTCCTGAGACTATCTGGAATGCCATGAATAAACTTGCATGGGCCTTGTGCAAGGCAAGTGCTCTGCCTTCTGAACTATTGCTCTATCCCCTCATGAATGCATGTTAAGGTTGTTGGATTATAAAGGATGTATCAATTATAACACACACATATCCAAGTCTTTTAAAATAACATACTTTTTATTTTATTTAAAGCACAGAGATATAAGCTTTCATTTTATCCTCTTTACTATGAGATTCCTTTACTGTGTTTGGAGAAGTGCAGGTAAACCGAAACTGACTATTGCTTGTGAATCTCCATACCTTCAAAGCTAGGCTTCTGAAAGTCACTAGCACTGTCTAAAATGCCATCTGGCTGTTAATTCTCTATCTGATGTACTGTTTGAAAATATTTCTTCCATTTATTAGCTATATTTTTTTGAAGGGGTGGGGGGTAATGGGTGATGGAGGGGGCTGGTTGCACAGAGCTGCAGCTCTGGACTAGGCCCAACCTTGTTAATTATAGGCCCAACCCTTATATATATATATATATAATTATATATACATATATATATGTATATATATATATGTATGGATAATTATAGGGTTACAGAATTTAACCAGTGGTCAGTAACATGCAAGGCTAGCATTCCTGGTTCTGCACTTAGGGATCATTCCTGGCAGTTTAAAGGCATCATATGCATATGGGCTGCTAGAGGTTAGCCACTTGCCAGACTAATGTCCTATTCACTGTACTATTGCTCGGGTCCCTATCTACATTTATTTCTTCATTTTAGTTATTTGTCAAACGGAGTCGAATCATTGAGGATATATCTGGGGTCCATGTGCTGCAAAACTCATTATTTTCTTAAATGTGTATTTATGAATTTTGGTCAAATTATATGACTGTTAGTCCATTTTGAATTAATTTTGTGACTGGTTTGTGACTGGTATAAGGAAACAAGATGCATAAATCACTCAAAAAGCTAAAAAATCAATAATCTAGTCAAAAATGGAAAAAAGGATATAATAAAAACACAAAGATGAAATACTACACATATGCCAAATAAAACATTTGCATATATATACTCACATATACATATATAATTTATGTATATATATGCATTTATATATGTATATATGTGTAATGTATGTGCATGTGTATATATATATACATATATATGTCTTCCTGGAATATATATGTGTAATGTGTTCGTATATATATATCCCTGGGAAAAGAAGGTGGCAAGATAATAGAGTAGCTAAGGCTTGGTCTATGACAAATCTGGGTTCCATCCTTGGCATCATGGGTGGTCTCCTGATTATGGCCAGGGATGATCCTCAAGCATAGAGTCTGCAGTAAGCCATGAGTACCATTTTTTGTAGACCCTAAACAAAAATAAAACTGAAAACAGCCAGTGTTGAATGGATATAGTGAAAAATGAATCCCCATTGACTACTGATGGGAATGTCATTTGATTTAACTCTATAGGAAACAGAATGACAAGTCATCGAGCAATGCAGCGGCAAGAAAAGATAAAATCTTGCTGCAATGAGGATAGATGTGGAGGTATCATGCTATGCAAGATAATTAGAGCAAGACTATCACACAATCTCATTCATCTCCAGTATATGAAGAAAAGTAACAAGGCAATACACAGGAACAAACAATGACAAAGTGTTGGCCTTGTATTATAAAGCAGTGGGCAGAAGAGTTGTTGGAGAATAAAGATTGGCCTAGAAGTTACTAGGAAGAGTGTTGGAATGTTTGGGATCTCGGTGATAGTGGGTGTAGTAACATTGCATACAATACCATAACATCAGTATTATAACCACGTTACCTAACTATAATGAACTATTAATCATGAAAAATGAATCAATCAATGAAACAGCATCTGGGGAAGAAATCTGGCTATGCCATTGCTATTGTCCCTCTTGTCTACCAATTTACAAAAAAATGTATGCCACACAAGTTAGCAACTTGGATGGAAATCTAAGCAATTAAAAGGGTTAGTCATTTTTATATGGAGAAGAGAAATACTAAAGTAAGGGTATATGGCAGGGTCAGCAAAAAAAATGCTCTTTGAACTCTTTAGTTAATGCCTAGCAATGGAGAGTCACAATAATATGATTTCTATAGAACACGCCATACAAGTGCACTGAATTTATACCTCTAAATTAATTTATGTATCTAAGTCTGCTTGACATAAGCTTAAATATTAATGTAGATATTTAATACAGCTGGCAACGTAGGGAAGTTTGCTAAATTTATTTAGAAATAACGCAAATTGGAGAATGATTTTTTTAAAAACATTTCTGGAATGCTTCTGAATATAGAATGAGCATCCTTTGGGAATATTCCAAATTTCACCTGCTGTCACATCTCTCTGAGTTACTTCAGAAATGCCACGCTTCACTGAGCGCTGCATACGCAGGTGGCTCCCTATCAATGGTGTTTAATGATAGCATGCATGGAGAAGAGATAGGAAGTGAAAATGCCACTTTAGAATATGTTACTTTTGGTAGAATTACTTTAACAAATGTAAGGAACATTCTAATAAAACTTCTATCATCTGGAAAGTTACTGAAAAATGAAACTGTTCCTACCACCTGAATTCCGTCTACTGTGACTGTGCTCCTTATTCCTCCACGTTTTCTTCATACTTGTTGAGATGTTTTTAAAAAATTCATGTCTTCACTTTCTTGAATTAAAATTTTTATCACTAAAACAGTTTCAGTGCATATGGTTGTTCAATACTAGATTAAGAGAGGTTAAAAACACATAGCAGTCAATCACCACAAATTGACTTTTATTGTTTTATTTTTGGATAGTTGTATTTGCCAATCCTTTAAGTTATATTAGAGCAAATTATATAAAATAAATTTGTTATATGCCTGCCAGGGAAGAAAGCTGGGGAATGGGAGGGAATCTGAGGATGTTGTTGGAAGGAAGGGGACATTGGTAGGAAGGAGATGATGGTCATAGAATTGGTGTTCTAACATTGTATACCTGAAACAACTATCTCATGAAGAGCTTTGCAAATCACAGTCTTAATAAAATTTAAAATAAAAATAAAACATTGTAACCAAAAAAAAAAACAGTATTGATTATTGCTTAAAAATCTAATAAAGTTATTTGTCATAGACTGAATGGAATATCAATGAACTAGATAATTGCATTGCTTTGGATTCAATATATGCCACAGAAATACTGTGTGCAAGTATCACACATGATGTGTCAAATAGATTTGCATATTGACTATGTTCAAACCATTTAACATCAACAGTGTAAAGTAGTTAATTCAATTAGTTAAGAATATTGGTGATCAGAAGCTTATATTGCTCTCGATGTTTTCAGCTACAAATTCGAAAATTCAATGCTAGTTCTTGTACTTTAATTTTGGGACTGGGGTATGCATGGCTGTGCTCAGGGTTTACTCCTAGATCTGCACTCAGGGATCACTTCCGGCAAGGACAGAAGTTGTATCAGTGGTAGGGTACTTTGTGTGGTATCAGAGATCTAACCTAGGTCAGTAATGTGCAAGGTAATTGCCTTACCCATTGTACTATCTCTTCTCCCATATATACTATTTATTTTTAAACCATCTTTATGGCCATTTAAAGTTTGGCATATTAGCACTGTAGTTCTTTGCAATGTTTTTTAAAAAATATATATGGAGCCAGGATCATTAGATGAATTATTGCAGGAGTGATAGAGAGTAGGTCAATCTAGCAACAAACTGAATCAAAACATATGTTGATTTGATAACAACCTTTGAAAGAAAGGCTTTGGAATTCAGTCTAGACTAAAAATATATTAATAAACATGCAGAAATATATTTATCGTAATGATATTTGCATAAGAAGTTAAAAACATCTGTATCGAAACACAGATGAGTGGATAAAGTGTGTGACATACAAATAGTGGAATAGAATCAGCAATAAGAGAGGATGAATTATGACATTATGCTTCAACATGAATGAAACTGAAGAGTGTTATCTTACATGAAATCAAAAGGATGAAGACTAATAGCAGGTAATCTCACCCATAGGTCATATATAAAGAAACCAGGCGAGGAAATAAAAGTGAGTATATAACGCACAATGAAAACTAATCCTATGCTGACATAATTGAGGTACTGGTTGGGCGTTGCAAGTGGGGGTAGAATATATAAAGGGCCCTGTGGATTTGAGTTGGAGAGATATTTTAATTTTAATAGTATCCATGGTGTGGAAGAGTGTAACCCCAAAATGTAAATGTTTACACTCCTGTAAACCTATATTACCCACAAATTTAAAGTATGGGGTTTGGTTTAAGTTAATCATTAAGAAATTTTCTTTATGAATATTAAGTGACCAAACATCTCATATTCCCCAGAAAATGATGTTACTTACATCTCTTTTCATCAAGGAACATATGTGTGTTCCATTTCATTTTTAAAAGTATCCCACTGGATGAAAAATGTCTGCCCTAATGATAAACAAGATGACATTTGTCAACAAGCTAAAAATTGAGCTTTCACAGACCCCATTAGCTCTAGTTCTTTTGCAACTATCCCAATTTTTCCAAAACTCCAATTCAAAAATATATTAGTCCTCATATTAATTTAATGCTTTTCACAACATCCACAATTTGGAAATATCACAGGTGTCTAAGAACTAATGAACTGGATGAAGAAATCATGGTATATCTACATAAGGGAATACAACTCAGCTACAAGAACAAAATCATACAACTTGCTGATGTATGGACGCCACTAGAGGGTGGCAAGCTGAATGATGTTAGTCAGACAGAAAGAGACAGATATCTATTGTGTGGAATGCAAAGAAACATAGTGAGGGAATAACAAATGGTCAGTGCTACAGAAGCTGAGACTGGTCTATAGCTGAACTTATTGTGCTGTAGGGAATGGAGGTGGAGGGAAGCAACTTCCGGTGGAGGTTGTGGCGTGGGAAACATGAAATGCTTGTTAACACTGTTATGACTAAATATTATAATATAAAACATTTATGAGCACTGTGGAGAGGACTACACTCATTTATGGATCATCAGTACGCAAACATAAAAACATCCATTTATAGACAAATTTCACAACCTCATTTTCCCTAACAGCTGCATAGTATTCCATTGTGTAGATGTACCAAATTTCTTTATCCAGTCATCAGTTCTCAGGCACTTTGGTTGTTTCCATATTCTGGCTATTGTTAATAGTGCTGCTATGAAAATAAAAGTGCAGATAGTGTTTCTGTGTCCGTCGTATTTTTTGTTTCCTCTATTTACCTTTTAAAAGGTAAGTCAACATGTGAATTATAGCTGGACTTTTATTTCAGTAATAAACTTCATTGAAGCATTAATTCTACATAATATCTCTTATGAACTCCTAGAACTTGAAATATAATATGGTAATATAGTACATTTTCTTTTTTTTCCCTCAAGTTAAAAATTGAAAGTCAGGGGCTACAGAGATGATATAGTGGATATAGCACTAGCATCGCATGCGGCTGACCCTGGTTCAAATTCCCACATCTCATTTGGTCCTCTGAGCAATGCAATTCAAAGATTTCTGACTGCAGAGACAGATATAACCTCTGAGTATTGCTGGGTGTGGCCCCAAGCAAAACAAATTTGAGAACAATTTATAGGAAATTTACAGATGCAATCTTGAATTTGTGAACATAACTAGGTCCTAAAAATATTTTAAATATAATTCTTTTAAGAGTTGAAGGAAAATCTAAGTTAAAGAAGAGGCATCACTTCCCTCTTATGCATATTTTGAAGTAAATTCATCTTATAATCCCTATGAAGCAATTTAAACTAAAAAATATATAGCTGTATATTTTTAATAGCTATGAAAAAAAGTAGGGTGTCATTATGGATTTACAGAATAAAATCATCAGAGCTTGAGAGACAGTATGGCAGTGAAGATACTTGACTTGCCTGGACTGACCAAGTTTGATCCCTGGGCTCAATTATTGCCCCAACCCCCTTCCTACCAGCACTATCAGTTATGATGCCGAGTACAAAGCCAGGAGTTAGCCCTAAGCACCACTGTGTAAGAGCCTAAAATAGACAATAAAGTAAAATAACCAACACTTTATAATATTACACTAAATTGTGAACTGAGTAGAACAAAAAAAGTCTTGCTCACTATCTAACAACATTAAATACACTAATCCTTGCCTTAGAATGTACTCAATGAATATTTTAATAATCAAATTAACAATAGTCTTTGTGCTGGAAATCCAAAATTATTCCTGAACAGATTATCTTGTTGGGAAGACATACACATTTTCAAGGGATTTTCACTGACTTTTGTATTGATTTTAAAGTTGTCTCCCCAAAAAATAAATTTTCTAGACAAAAAAGCATGTTAAATGATAACGAATGAGTTTAAGCCATTTGGTAGGTGTTACTTTAAAATGATTAGTAGAGGGACAGGAAAACAGCTTGAGGAAATGGAACTCATGCTTTGCATAGAGGAGTCCTGGGTTTGAACCCTGGCACCGCACTAAGCACTGCCACTAGTCATCCAAAGATAAACTAATAATAAACATCAGTATAGGAGATAAGGAAACTTTTTCTTCAGGTTCCTGAGGTCCTTTTTACCTATGGCAGGAGCCTGTTGTTCTAAAATATCTAAGTAATTACTTACTAAGATACAAACTGATTAAGGAATGGTATAAGTATTTCATTTTTTTTCTGCTCTGTCGTATCATTTTTCTAATAAAACACTATACCCACAGATATGTGAGGATATTTTACCCCAGGAATAGTTTTCTAATAAATCATTTCCACATAGCTACTTTTTCAAACAAAGGAAACTGAGTTAAGCAAAACAGAACAAAATATTGTTGATAGTGTACCAAAGACTACCAGTTGTTTTTGATTCCAGTTGTTTTGATTCCAGTGTTTTTATAACACTTGTTATATCTGCTTGATTCTTCTTTTATGGTTGATTAAAACACCAACTAATCAACATCTACCACATATTTGTGCCAGTATTTTGATTCAACCAAAATTTAAGACAGATAATGTTAAGATCTACTCAGTCGGACAGATATGTTTTACAATACTGACTGTACTTTTTATAATTTAATTCAAAAGGTCAAGATTTTCTTTGAGGCTTTCCACAATATTTATTCCAATAAATTTTTATTTGTTTATATTATATTGGGGTCGCAGGCCAGGGCTAGAACCCGCCATCCCTCCCGGGTGCCTCCTGATCAGTTGGGCACAGGGAGAGCCAGTAGCAGCTTTGCCACATGTATGTGAATCTCTGAATCAGCATACCTGGCCTGGGCTGAAAAAGACTGCTGCAGGGTGGGTCTCGATGAGCCGGACCGTGATCATCTCTTCTGCTGGGTTGAGTTCTGACAAGAGGGGAGTCTGATATGTGGAAAATGGCAGCCCTTGTGGCTTCCTGAGAGGCTCTACTGGGGTGGCTGGCCAGGGCTAGAACACCATTTTCCACATCCGGACTCCCTGGATGCCCCTGGAGTGAGCAGATGCCTTTGGGCTACACTAGCATGTGACAGGACATATGAAGATGTTACTGGTGCCTGATCCAGCAAATCGATGATCAACGGGAAGACAAGTGATGAACTGAAGTGATGTATTATATTAAAATATTTTCTGTTTTGATCCATTACTATTTATAGATTATATATATGCTCCTCTCCTCTGCTCTCCTCTCCTCTCCCCTACTCTCCCCTCCTCTCCTCTCCTTTTATCTTCTCTCCTCTCCACTCCTCTCTTTTTCTCTCCTCTCCTTCCTTCCCTTACCCTCCTCTCCTCACCTCTCCTCTCCTCTGTTCACCTCTTCTCTTTTCTCTTCTTTTCTCTTCTATATCTCTTCTCTTCTCTCTTCTATCCCCTCATCTCCTCTTCCCTTCCCTCCCGTCTTCTCTCCTCTCCTCTTTTTTCTTCTTTCTTTTTCTTTCTTCCTTCAATTCTTCCTTCCTTAATTTCTTATTTTGTGTTCAGATATTTTCCAAATTATTTTAGTCTTTTTAAAAGATTTTGACTTGTTTGACTAAAACAATTTTAGTAAATTTTCTATGCAGCTGTTATATAAATATAAATATTTATCCTATCGGTTCAATTATTCCAGGTTTGTGCATCCTGTTGTTAAAATGTTTAAAACTTTTACATATCAACAAGCTGTCTATGAAAGTTCCATTTTCTCCAGATCTTCATAAATATAATACTGTGTCTTTTTATTATAATCATTCTATTGCTTCTAAAATGATATCTTATTATACTTTGAGTTGATTTTGTATGACTAATTGTATGAAGCTTCTTTTTTTGTTCTTATTCCTATATATGTTGATCCATTGTCCATCTGTAGTTGTGCACTTTTTTTTTTTTTTTTGCTTTTTGGGTAACACCAGGCGACTCTCTTGGGTTACTCCTGGCTTTGCACTCAGGAATTACTCCTGGCAGTGCTTGGGGGACCATATGGGATGCCAGGGATCGAACCGGGCCGGCAGGCCAGCCGTGTGCAAGGCGCCCTACCTGCTGGGCTATCGCTCCAGCCCCTGTAGTTGTGCTCTTTTTGCTGAGTAATAAGACTTCATATATTCAGGAATTCAATTAATTAAATATTGATTATACCTTTCAGGGATACTGTTTCACACTTAATCTAAGACAGCTTTTAGAGTCCTCCAATAAACTATGAGTGTTGAATTTAGCACTTTGCCTTGACAAATTCTGAATTCCATTAGCTAACTCCTTCTGTAATATTACTTAAAGTTCTATTCAGATTTGAGATGCTGCTTTTTGTAATAAGGGGAAAAATGCAGTATTATATGCCAAGCTCATGAACTATTTAACCATAGCTCCTTTTTGTCAAAGACTTTAAAACAATCATTTACCTTGGAGCATGGTAGCTTTCTAATGTTTTCAACGAGATACGCTTCAGATAGTCTACCCAGTTCTTGTTTTTATCAAAGGGGTATTAGTTAGATATAAACTCTGCCCAAATAGAAGACCTTTTGTTTTTCAGTATAGAAAAAGAAACCAAAGTTATTTCTATGTACTAAAAGAATTAGAATTTCTTCAAGAACAATTTATCAAGCTTAACAATTAAGCTTTGAAATAAATTTAATCTATAATTTCATATATAATACTTATGCATATCACCAAAAACTCTCAAAATCTAGATTTAAAAAACAGGTTGAATTACACAAACAAGTCTTCATCAAGACTGTAAGGACTGAGTTAATCCTGAAAGAGCAGTGGAAATAGAGCTACTTGGAACTAATTATTCAGTAATAGCTCTTTGTCAAAGAGCATGATGAAATACAATGTCAATGAACAGAAGAGACTTTGCAAAGAAAATCTCCAGTAGACAAAAAATTATTCATATAATAAATCCTGCAATTAATCTATTTCAATTAAATAAATTACTTTGCATCAATTATATTTAGGAATATTATTGTCAGAATTGTTAGAATCTACAAAAAATAAAATTTATCAATTGGGAGGGGAAAGGAAAAGTCAGTACACAACATAAGAAAAGCAATGCCAACCTTTCAAACAATAACTACTCCCAATTCAATTACTACACATGAAATTCTCTACAAAGCTTTGCTAATTTTTTTAAGTATTACCTACCTATTATTAATGATATTTATTAAAAGTGCTTAATTAATTAGTTGTAATCTCACATGGAATGGCATGTATTATATTATAATGAACACAGAATAAGTGATGCATGATACACATTTTTCTATAAAAACAACTTTAGTTCTTTGGATACGTTGCTGCACAACCACAGAGCACTGTTCTTTTTTGTATGTCTTGCCAGAGGGACTGACTCATTTTGTCTTCTACGGAGGTTGACAGCTGCTTCCCCCTACCCCTACCTTCATCCCAAGCCAGACTCTTTTCATCCATATTACAAAGAAAGCCATGGGTTTGCTTTTTCAAGAATTTTTGTATGAAATTTCTCTCTCCCTGCATGGTTGAAAATCAGGAGCACAGAAAGGAAAAAGGAAATGTCTAGGAACCTGGTATGGTGACTGCCTCAGGGTCCAACTTTTGAAACTGAGAAAGTACCATGAAATCAAGTTATGAAGGTTCATATCTTTTATCTGTTTAGAAGATCACGTTTACTTTCAAAATTCAGGTAACACCATAGTCACTTTATTAGCAATGCAGTATTTTGCTATTGTTGTAAAAATTAATATTATCATTTAGGAAGTAGTAGTATTTAGGAACATATATTATATGTATAATATATAATATACATAGATATATATTCTATATATAAAATATATAGTTTTTTTTGACGGACCCCCACGCCCCCCCACCCTATGAGTATATATTCTATATATAAAATTCTATATATATGTATGATTAATTCTAGATTTAACCAATATTTCAGAGGGTGTTAGGAATTTGTGAGACCTTAGATATGAAAAAATAACTCAAGCTTAAAAAAAGACAAGCAATGACTTCTTGAACTATTATAGATCCAAATCCTCTGAAAACAGTCTTGGCCTTTCCTTTTTTATCAGGTGTGCCAAAACTCTTTTGTCCTGAATTTTAATCAATCACAGGAAGCTGCTGCCAAGAATGATTCATCATACCCATGTAAAAGGAGTTTACAATCTCAGCTTTAAAAAATGACAAATAGACGTTTGCAATGTTCTTTCTGGACTTTATTTTGGTGTATAAATTTATAACAGAAAATTCAGACAAATAATTCCATCAAAGAGCCATTAAAATATCCTCGTTGCTTAAAATATATGTCAAGTTATGAGATATACATGATTTCTTTGTTCCTATTCTAAATTGATACAAATGTAGAAAGCAGATTGTTGAAACAGAATACGACAATCCTTAGTACAATGGATTAGAAAAGCAAAATTTATCTACCAATTGTACCTAATTCCTTGCCATCTGACTGAGTAGGGTCTACCCACCACTAGGACCCCTTGGAACTGAGATCAACTACATATGTGCTTTCTTTTGGCTAATGGAAAGTGATAGTGATAACAAGCAAAGACTTCCAATGTGTTTGCATATTTGGGCTTTCATTATGTGCCTCTGCCATCACCATGACAACACGCCTAAACTAGAATTCTATAGAGAAACGGATATATCACAGAAATGTGCTAGAGTTGGTTTCTATAAGCTTGCAAATATCCATTGTTTATTTTCAGGAATATGATGAGTTCAGTTAACAACTAGTAGCTTCAAATAGGAATGGTGAGATTTTATAGCACACTAATAAACAAATGCTGAAGGTTTCTTTTCCCTTTATTCCCGTTGAGAGACATTTATGAACATGCCACTAATGTGGAATGGAGTCAAATTACTCTCATTTGCCCAAGAAATTAACTTGTCAACTTCCAAACATGTGAGCAGATCTTGCCATGACAAATGAATCTTCCTAACCAACACTCCTCTGTCCCTAATTTTTTTTCTTTTGTTTACTTTTAGGCTATGCCTGACAGTGCTCAGAGATTACACTTAGTTCTGCATTCAGGAATTACTCCTGGCAGGTTTGTGGGACCATTTGGTTTGCCAGGGATTGAACCCAGGTCCATCACATGCAAGAAAATGCCATACCTATTATGGCATAACTTTCCTCTCCATCACTGGTCCCTAAACTTTTGTTCAATAAGTTTGACTTTCATACAAACCCTGTGGTTATATTTTATACATTACTATTGCAATACTTATTGGTAAAGTTATTTTAATGAATGCAAGTAAATCTGTGATGCAAAATAAGCTTTTTGATGCTTCATAAGACTTGGATAAAACACAAGTAAACTATGTAACTAATGAGTAACCCCATTATTGTTTATTAAAAAGAGAAGACAATAACTGATAAAAATTGCATGGTTGTCTTGAGAACTATATTTAATGCCTATACCAAACTGGAAATTTACCATCAGATGGAAAACTGGTTAACATAATTTTATAGGAAGTATGCTATGATAGTTCCTTAGCTTTTAATGCAATATTGATAATTTCACTGTATCACTGTATCATTGTCTTCCTGTTCATCATCGATTTGCTCGAGCGGGCACCAGCAACATCTCTAAATGTCCTGTCTCATGCTGGTAGAGCCCAAGGGCATCTGCTTGCTCCAGGAACATAAAGAGCCTCAAACCATTCCATTAAGTCATGGGAATGACGTCTATAATTGTTACTGGTTCTTGGCATATGAAATATGACACTGGTAGCTTCATAATAGCAATCCCTCCTCTTGGATCTAAAAAGTTCTATGATAAGATAGAAAGTATGTAATGTAACTTTCTAGACTGAATTATGAAAAAAAACTGTAGCTTTTGCAAGCTTCTGTTGGGAGGGTCATTCACGGGAACCATATTGTGACAAAATTCTTATCTGAGAATTAATGTCCAGGCATGATTGAGGAAGTCCTTGATATGACACCTGCTTAGACACAGTAAGGGGGACTGTGATCACAAAATGTTTTTGGGGGTTCACAGTGACGATCAAGGGTTTACTCCTGGCTCTGTGTTCAGTGATCACACTTGGTGGGCTTGAAGGTCCATAAGAGTGCCAGTGATCAAACCTGGGCTGTCTACATTTGAGGCAAACATACTACCCACTGTACTATCACTTTAGCCCCCAATGTGTTTTCATTATCTTTTTTTGCTTTCTTGGAGTTATTTATGCCACCCACATGGAAGAGCCTGGCAAGCTATCCATGTTGTATTTGATATGCCAAATACCAGTAACAATTATAGACCATCAGGTCCCATGACCTGATGGGATGGTTTGAGGCTCTTTATATTACTGGAGTAGGCAGATGCCCTTGGGCTCTACTAGCATGAGACAGGACATATGGAGATATTACTGGTGCCTGCTTGAGCAAATAGATGATGAAAGGGAAGACAGTGATACAGTGATGTATTATTTTCTGTGTTTGAAATCTTGATTTGTTTCTGGAGAAATAAGGGATTTCACAAGATCAATTTAAAGAGATGAAAGTTCCAATACAACTTCAGATCCATGTAATGTGTATGGTTTAAGGATCAGTCTAGTTTTCTCAGTCTCTCTTCAGAAATGAACAGGATAGGGAGATATTTTATGATATACTTCTCTATATCTAAAGCCTTCCCCCCAAATATGCCAGCCCACATGTTCACTTTTATAGCCATGCAAATATACTGTTGAGAGTGATTATTCTAAATAAAAAATTAGATAGCACATTTTAAAAATATCACTATACTACTTCCCTTTGTCTATGGTTGAAACCATTGCTCCCATCTTGGTGGTTTTCATGTAGTTGTGTATTCAACTTAAAAACACAACAAGGACTGTAATCTGCTATCTTTTGTCTCACTGAAACAGTACAAAAATCTTGTTTCCTTATTTTAACAGAGCGTTTGGAAAAGGTTAATGGTTTCCTAATGGTTATTCCTTATCCCTCTTCTGGCTGAGTCAAGGCTGGAATTTGTAACTTTATCTTTCTTCTACTTAACCCTGAATATTTAATAAATTATTTATGTGCAATACCCTGAAAAGTGGTACAACAATATTCAACTTCACACAACATTTCAGAAAATTTAGATAAAGGAAAATTTAGATAAAATCTCTTTTAAGCATATAATCTGGCATTCATTGAAGGAATAATTTACTCCTTTAACAAACCACAAAAAAACACACACACACAAACCGTTTTCTTTATGGTCTTAAAATATTTGGTAAGAGGAGGGGTCCATACCTTCCTTATCTTGTATCTGACCCAGCTTTGATCCAGGCACAACATGATCACCCAAGTACTTCCAGGTGTGGCAATGGAAGCCCCAAACACCACTATGAAATGCCCTGGAGGTTTCCCACACCACCAACTGTGACCACAATGCCACAGGTTTTGAGCAACACCAACAGCCTTGGGCTTATCATTGAGCCAACCTCGTTGACTAAGTATCCTTAGAAGGAATTCTGGAAAAAAAGTGAATTCTGGACCTCCTGAGCACAACTTTAGACTATAAAAATCCAAAAATAAAACATTTGGAGGACTTCTGTCTTTTCTGACACTATGTTTTGCAACTGTATATTGTCCAATGTATACATAGAGACAAGAAATAAATAGATACCAGCTACTTATGTTTCATTATACAATAACGATGTCTATGTATTTGATGGGTAACTAGATATAGAAAACATTTAACCACTAACACCAAGAAATCAAAAGTTTAATAGCTAAAAATAAAACAAAATATAATTTAAGTAATTTTATTTCTAAGTATTTGAGGACCACAAAATACACTAGTTCTGAAAAGATATATTCACTAAGAGATATTTACAATAGTCAATGTTTTGAAACCATCCAAGGCCAAATAATCAATGACTTGATAAGGAAGCTGTAGTCTATATACACAATGAGATAATACTCAGCTAGAAAAAGATCATCTTGCATTTTACTACAGCATGGATTGAACTGGAGAGGGTAACCTAAATAAAATGAGAGTCAAAAGAAGAATGACAAAGATCAGATTTGCCCCTGCTCTCTGCACAAAATCTGGAAGCAGGATCAGGGATCCCCTTCTGCTCCAGGGAGTTGGCGGTAGTGGATGGAGAAAGATGCAAGAATCCAGCAAAGTTTCAAAATGCTTTACTTACACATGTTCTGGCATACAAATCAGCAATGGAAAAACCCCAAACTTAGGGTTCCCAGCTGGGGGCCGGCTATCTGAAGCCAAGATGGTTGCCACCACGGTGTTAAGTCCCTGCAGGGAGGTGACAGGAAAGAGGCAAGAAGAGGAGTGCCAACAAAAAGGAACCCAGAAAGAAGGCAGGTTAGTTTTTATATCCTTGAAACATAGACAACCCATGGAAATCAGTTAGGGTTGAGTCCCCTCAGGTAAATTTTCCTAGGACCTCATCTAGGCCATTTGAGATGTTAATGTTGCAAGCCAAGATCTGCCTTGGAAGTGCCCCTGCAGGGTGGAGTGGAGGAGGAGGGGCTTCTGAGATGAACTGTATCTCAGAATACAAAGGCATGCATCTGTACCAAAGGATACTCTACAGCCAGTTATATATTTTTCCAAGCCTTCACAAGAGTCTCAGCTTTACTTCATGGTTGTTGTGTATATTAGCCTTTGACTTATTAGGAGAGCCATGCTTGCTTGCTTGGAGGCAAACAGCATTTCTCTCTGTTCTACTTTCTTAGAGATCCAACAAAGCCAGTCAAATATACGGGTAAGATCTAGCTAGTTCCACAATGATTGTGGCAGCATGAGAGAATACTTATACCAGCCAGTTTAGAATACATGGTCAGATAACTGTCATATTCACATTGTCCTCCCCCTATCTACAAAGTGGTCTGCAGGAGGCAACTCCAGGTCAGATGCAGAGGCTCTAGGCAGCAGTGTACTGCAACACCAGATGGCCTCATTATAGATGATAATTAAAGAACCAAAGCAGGAGCAGGAACAATGTTCATTGAAAAGAAACCTTTAGAGATGACAACTGAACCAGGTTAACATATGTGGGGGAGATAAAGGCATGGAATAGAGGAGTCTTATGGAGTGTGGTGGAGCATTACTGGCACTATGGTATAGTGGGAGTGATAACATTATTCCTCTAAACCATATGAACATGTGCACTCTTGTATGCTAATTTTACCTTAGCAAATTAGTCGTTTGAAAGGAGGTGCCAAGATATACTAACATGGATCAAAAGTTTGCCTTAATGCAGCTGAACCTGGTTTGATCCTTGGCACTACATGAGTGATCCTCTATACCTGTAGAGAGTAGAGTCAAGAGAAAACCCTGAGCACCACTGAGTATGATCCAAAAAACAAAGGAGATTAGTTTTGAGAGACATGATTTATGTAAAATTTATAAAGCTATATAATGTAAAATATAATACATATGTACATATAGAATCTTTACTTGTCTTTCTTTTGTTCATCGATTTTCTCATGAGGGCACCAGTAACACCTCCATTCTTTTGGGATGAGGTCCATTATTACTGGTTTTTGGCCGAATCAAATATACCCCAGGTAGCTTGCCAAGCTCTGTCTAGCTCTGGATTCATCCCAGGGACCCATTCTTTTTCTATGTAGGACACATCAACCATCCCAGGGCCCATGGGACAGAGCCCTGGGTGTGAATTGTAATAAAGAGAGCTAAAGGTCACTTCTCATCAATGCATGAGAACCAGTCAATTTTGTGGCATGCAGAAAATGCCAGTAATTTTCTCCATTGTAGATTTGTCTAACCTACAGGTAAGCATTAAGCAATATATAGTCATATTTTATTATAATAAGTTATAGTTCCTTAAAGTATGAATTTTTAAATATTATACTTAAGGTTCAATCATTTGGGGGGTGTGTTGCAAGGACTCCTAAGGGCCGCTGCATCTGCTCTGGATTGCCTCCATAAAATCACTCCGTAGATATGGGGGTAGTCTAAATGTGGCAGGTTATCCGACCATGTATGCTGTACTAGCTGGTATAAATATTCTCCCATGTTATCCACAATCATCGTGGGACTAGCTAGATCTTACCAGCATATTAGCCTGGCCACGTAAGGACACCTAAGTAATTAGACCAGAGAGAAATGCTGTTTTGCTTCCAAACAAACAAGCATGGCTCCCTGATAAAATATAAAACTACAATGAAGTAGAGGGAGACTTGTGAAGGCTTGGAGAAATATTTAACTGGCATTGGTGTTGATCTTTAGTACAGTGACCTGCCATCTCAGAAACCCCCTTCTCTACATTTCAAAGGCCTTCCCTTCCCGGCTCAAAACATTAGCACAGTAAAGGCCCTAGGTGAGATGCAGGGGGGGGTTACCTGAGGGCATTGGACCCTCCCCTGCTTTCCCATAACAATGGGAGGAAGGTCTGAGTTGCGGGGGGGTATAAACTTGCCGGTTCCGCTCTCCCGGACTTCTTCTTCCGGTGGGATCTCGCCTTGTGAGCGTTTTTCCCCTTGGAAGATATACACGTGGTGGTCGCCATCTTGGCCTACACGTGGCTGGGGTTCTAGCCTGGAATCCCTAAGCATCCGGGTTTTTCCTTTTTTGCTGATTTGTATGCCTGAACCTGTGATAAGTAAAAGTCTTTTTAAAACCTCGCCGGATCCCTCAGTGTTCATCCATTCCTCACCGGCCGGAGGTAGAAGGGAACTTCGCTTCCCGGCACTGTCGGGGGCCCCGGTGGAGCGCCCCGACATTTGGCGTCCCTGGGTGGGCACCCACGAACATCGTCTGGTCTAATTATCATCGGACAGAGATCATCTGCCTCCGAACCGTGAGTAAAATGATGGATATCTCATGGTATAGATACATTGTATCTTTTATTGGCTCAGAACCATACATAGCCCAGTCTATAAAGTTCCTTTCTGGGAACTACTCTATCTTTTCACAAATCATCTGGGTCCCTTGCGATTTTTAAACTGTACCTTTCCGTAAGGACAATGTTTAATAGAGAGAGGGAGAAAGTAATAAATTGAATGCAATCTTAAGGGACGAGATTTACTCAGCGATTGAAGAAATAAGTGAGGATCATAAAGCTACAGGTAGACTGGTCTTAAAGCTTGAGGACAGAATTATTAAACAGAGTTTAAAATTTGAAAAGAAATTAGAAGAACAGGAAAGTAAAATTATTAACCAGATTTTAAAATTTGAGGAAAAATTAGAAGAATAGGATTTAAAATACAAAGGAAAAATTAAAAGAACAGGATTTAAAATTCAAAGAAAAATTAGAAGAACAGGAGAGTAAAATTATTAACCAGATTTTAAAATTTGAGGAAAAATTAGAAGAACAGGATTTAAAATTCAAGGGAAAAATTAGAAGAACAGGATTTAAAATTCAAAGAAAAATTAAAGAACAGGAAAGTAAAATTATTAAACAGGATTTAAAATTTGAAGTAAAGTTTGAAGAGCAGAAGAAGGATATCAATAAAATCAGCATTATCTTAGAGGAAGAAATTGACAGACAGAGAGATAGAATAGATGAACAGAAAGAGGAGGTTTGGAAGTTACACATAAGATTGAAAGAACAAAAGGAAGAAACATATAGGAAACTTGAAAACTTAAACCAAGAAATGGATGTGTTACGCGGGGAGATTTCTGATTTCATAACTTATCAATCAGGACCTAGCGCATACCCAATACTGAGGCGTGAACCAACTAAAAGCCGTTCACAAACACGCCCCAAAACTGTAGAATTGAAAAAAGGGTGTATACATTCCCAGCAAAAAAAATCTAAAAAGAATTCTAATGTGGCTGATAACTTAGAGGAGGAACAGGAAAACCCAGAGGAGGCAAATTCCCAAGCTGAAAATCTCTCAGAGTTAATACCCTCAATGGGGTAGATGTTCCTCTGCCAGATACTACAAGCTCTGATGAGGGAAGAAGGGGAGGAACAAATTAGCTCGAGTCAAAGAGCAAAGCGCAGCAATCTTTCTCATGACCAATCTAAAGATAAAGTAAAACCGATTCATAAAGACTTAAAAATTGAGGGAATAACCCCGTTTAGGAAGGCTTGCGACAGGTTTGGAATATCAAGTCCTTATACTTTAAAATATTTAGCTGATTGGAGGCGAAAATGATCAGTGGGTATTGGGAGACTTTGAAAGCGGTAGCCGATACTTGTCTAAACAAATCACAGTACATGCAATGGCATATGTGGTATGCAGATGGGGTTAACCAGAATATTGACACTTTAAGAGAAAAGGAATCAGGCCATACTATAACTTTTGCCATGCTAAACGGTGAAGGTGAATGGAAAAAGAAAGCAAAACAAGCGACATTACCTGAACCTATTTTAAAATTTGTTCGGGAGACAGCATTAAAAGCGTGGGAAAGAGTAGGTTCCGACCCAGAATTTCTAGGTAGCTATACGAAAATTTACCAGGGTCGTGATGAACCATACTTTGATTTTGTTGGGGGAGATTATGTGAAACAATCCAAAGACAGGTTCAAGACCCAACCACTCAAGAAATCCTAAAAGCGAAACTTAGCATATGAGAATGCTAATCAAAAATGTCGGGCATTACTATATGGTATTAAGGAAAGGATGACCTCATGGGGTATCTAAAGGCCTGTAGAAATGTCAGTTTAACCTCCCATAAAACACAGGATGATATAGGAGGCTTATCCCATACAGCAGGAGGGATCAGGAGAGGGATGAAATGTCAGACAGCTCTAGGGGAGAAGCAATAAACTTCAAAAGGATAAACAAAAATCGGAGAAACTATTCTAATAATCGCAGCTCCACCCCTCGAAGGGTCCCCACCTGGACCATGCCCAAGGTGCAGAAAAGGAAAACATTGGGCCAGAGACTGTCGGTCTTGGAGGCGAAGTCAGCCTCAGGCTTCATCTGGACAGATAACCTGCTTTAGCTGCGGAAAGAAGGGACACACTGTAGAGATTGCCCATCTTCTAAAACTATCAATACTGGGCAACATTCTAATAATCCCTTTATAGGAAATGTTACATGGACCCCCTCCCAGGTTCCACAAGCTCCTGCGGGCTCAAACTAACATCTATGCCTCCCTAATGCAGGAAGCGGGATGGGGGCCAGCCCAGGCCCAGCTGAATCCAGAGGGCACTCTCCTTCATTCAACCTGCCCAGGATCCTCTGAATCAGAATCTACAGAATTACAGTCAATAAATGCTCTCTGGCCTACCCCATCAGGGAGTGACAGTCTCGACATTCTCTGCCCTAAGACTGTCACAATATACCCAAATCAAAACCCCTACATGCTAAAAACAGGGATAAAAGGACTGCTCCCCAGGTAGTATGGGTTTAATTCAGGGGAGCGATTGTCTGAAATTTAAGGGAAATTATGGTGCATTTAGGACTTCTGGATCCTGAATCTCATGGAGATATAATGCTGTCAATATCTGTGCCAACCAAATGGACTTTTTAAAAGGGGAACCAATTGCTAAACTATTATTATTTTTTGAGGATCCGTGTAGTCAGTCCGAGACACCCCTACAGCTGGTGGCTTAAACAGTAACAACCATTCTGCCAACTTCATTGTTGGTTATGCAGCCACACAGAGACCAAGCCCACCAGCCACCTGCTAACTATCTAGTTGGGTACACTGCCAGAATTTCTCAGGCCAAGCGGCCGGTTATACCATCGAAATTTATAAAGGAAATTTAAAGGCATGTTGGATACAGGGGCAGACATATCC